>JAVQJF010019974.1:0-10117 GCA_036023855.1 Gadopsis marmoratus
GGAAGTTCCGGTTCCTTTTTGCCGCGTGTTTTTCTTTGGGATAAACTCCTTTTTTCCTAGCGCCCCCTGCCTAATTCCCTGGCATAACCTATTTAAAAGTACTTTGCCTGAATAGCAGCCGTTCTATTTGCAGTTCACCTGGCTACATAAACATTGAATAGAAAATTGAAAATATGCTCATGTAAGTACATGATTGACTACAGTGCACTAACCACAGTACAGCATGTATTGGACTAAACCATACTGACTGTGTTTGAATGTTTTTGGAGAGTTCTGGAAATTGAGTTTATTTTCATCAATGCAACTGGCTTCAACCTCACAGAGACCAGGAGAAGGGGAAGGACCACAGAGCCATTGTAAATGTTCCTGGCCAACGTGGCCACAGCATCACACATAATGGTGTCCTCCTCCATGCTAGCCTCGGTCCATACAACACAGCCCACATCTTGATACGGGAGGTCCATATGGATCTGATGAAATATGGGACAATTTCAGCTTCCATTGTGCAACGCTGCTCCAAAACTGCTGTTACGGCCCTGAAAAATGGGGAGAAATAATCACGAGAGTAAGACTGATGTGTCCTCAGTGAGAACTTAACTCTAATAAAAGCTTTTACAAGAATAAGACACAGAACACAACATCAGAAAAATACCTCTTTCTGCAGAGAGTAACCAACTCCTGTCGGTTACACAGAATTTACCTAATTCAATCAAGTTTCAAAGATTTATTTGTCATGTGCAATCACACAATTATAAAGAGTGAAATGCTTTCCTGTGTAGTATCTTAGCTGTTCCTATGACTGCACTCTTCTGAACAGAGATCTCGGATGTTGTTCCTGGAATCTGTTGGAGCCACTCTCCCAGTTTGGGGGTCACAGCCCCGAGTGTTCTGATTACCACGGGGACCACTGTTGCCTTCACTTTCCGCATCTTCTCTAGATTTTCTTTCAGCCCTTGGTATTCCTCCAGCTTCTCGTGTTCCTTCTTCCTGATGTTGCTGTTGCTTGGGATTGCTACATCCATCACCACGGCCTTCTTCTGCTATTTGTCCACCACTATTATGTCCGGTCGGTTCGACCATCACAAGTTTGTCAGTCTGTATCTGGAAGTCCCACAGGATCTTGGCTTGGTCATTCTCAACCACCTTTGTAGGTGTGTCCCATTCTGACCGTGGGACTTCCAGCCCATACTTGGCACAGATGTTCCTGTACACTATGCCAGCCACTTGGTTATGGTTTGCACAGTCTGCACCTGGGGTCCTGCCTGGTGTGGTAGATCCCGGCCTCTATTGATCTTGTGCTCAGTGCCTGTTCCTGTGCTGCCATGATTAGTGCCTCTGCGCTGTCTTTCAGTCCAGCCTTTTCCAGCCACGGGTAGGATTTCTCTATCAGCCACTTGTTCTGTCTGCCGGTGGTACATGCTGTGCAGGGTTTTTTCCTCCCTTGATGGTTCCACCTTCGCCTGTTCCTCAATGGGAATAAATTATTATATATATATATATATATATATATATATATATATGGTCTGTTGCAAATAAAGTGCAAAGCAGAGAATGTGTTCGTACCGTTTGGTGTCTTTTTTTGACTTGGTTACAAATTCATGGTATTGTCTATTCATTCTCTTTCAGTGTGTAAGCAATCGACAAAAACTGTAATGGAATAGTTGTTTTTACTTAATTGAAGGGTTTGAATCTTCCTTACATTCTGTTTTATTGACAGGGCTTGGAAATATTCACAAGGATTTCATTGTGCTGACAGTACTTGTAGACCATGTGGCTGCATATTCATTTCGTTGGACATGTTCTTATTTTTCCTCTCTGGTGTCTCTCTTTGGACACACAGTGCACTTTTTGGTTTGAAAGACATAATCTTCTCAGCAGATTGCAGAAACAGCGAAGCGGCAATTATTAGGAGCTGTTGTGCTTCTTTTCCGGTTCTGTGAGCAGAGGAAATGGAAGCGGTGCTGGCAGGAAGCCGGGCTGACTGAATGGGGTCATAATGAGGGCCTATAGGTAGCCGCCCATGGCGAGTCAGCTGAATGACGTAGAATGGCCCTTTACACCCTGGAGGGAAAGGAGTAGGACTCACAGGACACAAAGCTCTGCCTGCATGCAAGGGACTCCACATGAAAAACCTGATCAATGCTGTTTGATTTGATCCAATTTGTCCAATTAAATGTGATTATCACAGGCACATGGGGAGTAATGTGTGAACTAAGCCATTCTATTCTTAGCTTTGCCGTGGCTGTTAATCCAGATGATTGAGTATTCTGAGAGCGTGAATAGAAGCACAGGTGAAAAAGCCAATGTAAAACATGCATGTGTCCAATAAAATGTATAATAACCAGTTAAACATAATGTTTCATACTTGTTACATCCACAAAGTCCAGGGGAAAAAGAAAAAAAAATCAGGGAAACGAAAACATGGGAAAAACCAACAGATTTATTGGTAACTTAAAATTAAACACAGGTACAAGGCTTCAACAACAGACCTTGCTAGGAGCAGGAAGAAAGTTGCAACGAAAACACAACTAGAGTTGAAATAAATAACCACACTCCCTTCAAAAAAAGGAGTAACGCTACCAATCCCGGTACAACACACAGACTGCCTGACAGCCTTCTGCTGAATAGCCCACTGGCCGGTCTACATCACCACCTGGCCCTGATCCTGATGAGCAAGTGGAAACCAGCTGTGCTCAATCACCTGCTGCAGGAGGGGGAGGGTTATACCTGGTGAAGCAGAGAGAGAGAGAGAGAGAGAGAGAGAGAGCAGAACTGCAACAAAAAACATAAATCACACATGGTACTACAGCCGTAAAAGTACGGCATTTGTTCATGATATTTATTTTCATGAGTAATAAATGACTCTTATTTATCACTAATCTATTAGAAGTCATCAAACAGTCTTTACTCACCTTTAGAAGATGATCTGTTATGTCGTTCACCTATTTTAAGGAAATGGTGTAAAGATTCTGGGATATACGCTTATTAGTTTTCTATCCACGAGTAAGATGTTCAGATGAATATCACTCTAATGTCTATGCATTAAGATGAGCAGAGCTGGAGTCAGGATGTGTACTAGACACACAGCTTGAGCAGTTTTGCAAAGTGAAATGGGGAAAAACTGCATTATCCAGATGTGCAAAGCTGATAAAAACCTGTCCACACATACTTTTTATAGGCACTGTCGATAATCAGTTGTGTCAATATTGGCTTATTAGGTCTTCAGATTCCACCGCTTGTGTTGAGTTTATTGCTGTGTATGTTAAAGTCCGATAGAGGCTTCAGATCATAAAACACTTCTATGTGTTGCTCTTGAAGACATGGACATATTGCGTTGATTAATTTGGAGGACTTTTTGGAAAAACCTGGTGATCACTAAAGTGGATTGTATTCAGCAGATCTTATGACCATCCATCCAGTAGTTGTTGAGATATTCCAATCTGGACCAAAGTGGTGGACCGACAGACTGATAGATCGACGTTGCCATCCATAGTGCCATGCTGCTAAAATGGCTACACCTGTAACTAATGGGAGGTTCCAAGCCCCCAGGAAGTGCGCCAGGCTTTTAAGGCAATTTGACATAGTAGCCAAACTGTAATTACTACTTCCATGTCCGTCATGTGGTGCAAGACTTTCTCCAACATACTTGCACTGTGAAAGGGACGTCTGTAAATCAAAGGATCATTTTTAAAAGGTACATCAACTTCCCAGTACGAATACTTAAATATGCCTTATTTAAATCATTATGTAAATTTCACAGCTGCATCCAGAGTTATAGAGTCACTGCCATTCGTGTGCGTGAGCCCGAGACAGAGCGATTGGGAGGTGGGGCTAAAGTAAATGCTAGTCCGCTGGCTCTATAGACCACATGATGCGGAACCTATGTGCAAGATCCGGGTCATTTTATACCCAGAAGTCGAATGTTTTTGGCTTCATGTGCCACTGAGAAACTTTCACTGGAACGAACGGCGAACAGGTATCCAGTTCCCTTTATACATCCGATACGATGTTCTAGTGATGCTGCTTCGGTGCACCGAGGTCTGGATCTCTAAATGAATGCTGCATACCATTCATGCCACAGAGTGCAGGGCACACTAACAGGATATTGAGTGGAAGTAAAGCAATATGTATCAGTAACTAATGTGCAATACTTCCACTACTGCAAAACTAATGGGAATAGTATCCACAGGCTAAAAAAGGACTATTTCTACTGTCTGACCCCGAAGCCCCAAGTGATCTGTTCGATATTCTTCAGCATTCAGGGTGCAGTTTTGAGGGCAGTGAGCCTGTTGAGCAGAGTCCGGGTCAGAAAGAGATTGGTCAGGTCACGTTGAGTCAGGTCAGGTCGAGGTTGGTCAGGTCAGGTCAAGTATACGGGTTTGTAATGGTAACATTTTGTGACGTCGTACGGTATGGAGTGATAGGAGTGCCACAATAAATAATAAATATGTAAAAGAATAAAACAATAAATGTGGAAATATAAACAGAAATAAATAATAGAATAAATAATAGAATAAATATATAAAATAATAAATATATATAATGACGAATAAAATATAAATTATCCCTTTATTTTTCCTTATTTTCTATTTTGCTTTTGCTATTTCCACATTGCTGTTTCTTTTTCCGTATAGGGTCAAGCTGTCAATCAAGTAGCATTGGGCGGGCCTTCATGCCCAGGCGGAATAATCATTCATGCACGAATCCTGCCTTGGCAGGAGCTTTTTAGTGTGGACCACAGGAAGCAGACATGCTGTCTACAGAGGGACAACTGGATCATGTGTTGAGATATTTTGTGGCCACAATATCTTACCTATGAAATATAGCTATGTCGTTCCCTCAAATAAGTATAGTGTGTCCATACTATTTTTTCCCGGATGTAATGTCTGAAGCGTGGCCATCGGGACCTGGACGACGTCCAGTGGACATTCAGGCGAACATAGTGGAGTCCCTCATGGGATTACCTGCTGGCAAAATAGCTGAGCTGTTTGGAGTGTCACTAAGAACCATCACAAGGAGAATGTCATCCCATGGATTGAGGTGAATATTTTATAGTTAATATTGTCAGTTTACAGAATTAGAATAATTTGACAACAAAAATAAATCCGACTTTAATTGTTTTTTTAATTTTTATTATTCTCTTCTGGAAGGTTATTAGATTTGTACACTCTATTCACTGATGACGAAGTTGATGGATTTGTATCAGAGATCCACAGACATGATCCCAGAGCAGGGATTAGGATGATCCATGGAGTATGTTTTCTCATGAAAGTAAAATTGTAAATGTGCCAGCTATACAGTTAACAGAATAGAAATAAATGAGTGGTAATACCTACAATGTAATCTTTTCATATTTTCTTTGATAAACAACTTATTCTGTTATAAAAGATATTCAGGCACTGAAGGTGTCCTTAGATGAAGACACCTTTAGTGCCTGAATTTCTGTCTGAGAAGGAGAGCTTTGATAATGGCACAGCAAACAAAGCTCCATACATTGTTGTGTTGCTGCATACAGAAATATAAAAATTGCAAAAATTACAACACTTTAAAATCAACACACTTGCATGCATTAACATTATCAGTCTACCTAGCAGCTTTTTGTGTGTCTGATGCAGAACTCACTGTGAAGAGTGGATCCTGAGGGTACTCTAGCGAGGCAACTGCCCATGCAGGTGCTGAGGCGCAGACAGTACAGGTTCCCTGCTCCAAACAGCTTATGGCATATTTATGGAAATCACAAGCTAATAAGGCTGGTAGTCTTAACCTTTTTTTCAAAATATTTCTTGTGCATTTTTGGAAATACTTTTTTGTCTTCTATTCCTGTAATGTTTGAATTATACATTTGTATTTTTCACATTTCATTTTTACTTTTACAGATGGAGAATTGTCATCCATGCAGGAGTGGATGGATTTAGCAGGTTCATTGTTTATATAAGAGCAGCTACAAACAATCAGTCCACCACTGTTGTGGACAGTTTCACGTCAGCTGATAATCAGTATGGCTTACAATCTCGCGTAAGATCTGATAAGGTAAAGTTAACTATTATACTACTACTATATCAATACAAACATCATGTTTTGCATTGAGAAGACAAAAGATCTAAAGAGTGGAAGTGTTATTTCCTATCTTCTTAAAATGTTGCTGTGGCACGTTACATGGCGAGCTGTAGAGGATCCACAATTCCGGCATCACAGGACGCAGTGTACATAATCAGAGGTATGTCATATTTGTGGAACCAATTGCTATCATGAATGAGACATATTTCGAAAAGTATATGCCTTTTATGTACATGCTATTAGTATTATTTGTGCTCATTGTGTTTATTTTGTCGAAAGACTATGGAGAGACTATGTCTATGGGAACGTCCTTGATTTATTCCATTTAGAATCTGAAGGGATTCTGAACCCTGACAATGAAATAGATCTATTTTCTCTCCACTGGATCTATGTCCCACAGCTTCAACAACATCTTCAGGCATTGAAGGAGGCCTGGAATCACCACAGCTTGAGAACAGAGAGACACCAGTCCCCCATGCAACTGTGTCTCAGTCAGCCACGGGAGGGAAATTATGCTGATCCAAGTCAGGTCTAAATCACCTCTAGTAATTACATTTCTTAACTTGATGCTTTCTTGAATCAGTCATATCCAGTAAATTCACTTTACTTTCTTGCCTGCTCTTCTGTTGTTTCACCCATCCATTTGATATGTATCCTTTTGTTCATTCTCTTGTGATATCTCTGTTTAGGTTGCTGATGATTATGGGATAGACTGTACAGGACCTCACCACCCATACACAGATGATATCATTGTACCTGACAAACAACTACCCCACCAACTTAAACAGGCTGAGGTCACATCATTACCTGATCCTGCAGTTCCTTTTTCTGCTGCAATACAGGCATAGATGAATACTCTCTACATCATTTAATTCAGTTTTATTTATTTAGCGCTATATCATAACAAAGTTATCTTGTAGCACTTGTTAATATGGGTGGGCGTCATCTGCCTCGACCGGTTGGGTAAAGAAAGAAAAAAAGAGGGGGGGGGGGGTAGAGTGAGAGTAGGAGAGCATGAAGGACATTCTTCAACAAAGCTAGGTATATCATGATTCATTTAAGCAACATCAGGATGAAATGTTTGAAACCCAACAGTTATGGGTGGCTAAGCACTGTAAATACACCATTTGAATTGTCTTAATGCATAACGTCATGATTTACATTAGAAATAATAAGGCTTGTGTGCTACACAGGGTATGCGCGGGGTCTTCAAGGCATTAAATCAGTTTAACAAAAATGAAGACCTTTTGAAAAGTATTAGACATTGTAATCTGCAATTTACGAGGTATTATTTTTTGGAAAAGATTCATTCAGTCTGATTTATTTTTTATTTATGTCTAATGTTGTATTTCTTTGGTCAAATGGAAATGTTATGTTAATGTGAGTGTGTGATTATTACTTTTAATAAACCTTGCCTTTGGGTTACTCTACTGTCTTACTTTATTCTCTTGAGTGTTGTTCCCTCCCGGCCGATCTGAAAAACTAAGACTCAAAATAAATGTACTTGTATAATACTGTAAATTTAAGTTAAGGTGTGTTGCTGATAACCAGTTGCAGCTTGTGGCGTTGCAGTCTGTTGCAAATGTCGTAAACAGTTAACGTCAGGATTCCTGCGTACACCCTGGTTACCATACATCACAGCTGTCCAGCTTAAATTTGAAATGACAGTCACTAATATGACAGACGTGAACTGCTTTTATTGCAAATGAACTGTTTGACCTCATAATTGTCTTTAAAAGCATAAAGTAAAAGTATTGCATTGCCCACAACTGTATAAAGATTTCCTAACAAAAGTGAAACTCTATGCAACTCTATGCCACAAAAAGCTTCAGAAATGCCTACCTTGAGGTTTTTTGTCTGAACATTTTGCTTTTGTAGCACCTATAACCATAATTTAAAAATGTGTTAATATAGTTTTTGCAACATAGTAATACTGAACTTCCACACTATGCAGTACTAGTGACTTCATACTAGTCCAAAACCAGTTTCCACAGAACTGATGCTTGCATCAAGTCACAAAAATCCCTGAATGAGAGATAATGCAATGGGAGCTTCAGGGTTTCCATGCATGTGCTGGATGCAGGCATAAGGCCATGCACAACCTCAATGTAGAGGTCTTTAGGGGGAACTTCCCACCCATGCCAGAACTTCAGCAGCTGCAGGAGACATTCTGAGGTGGCGATCAAAAACAGTTGGGACATGACTTTATTAGGTTACAGTAAACTAAAATGTCATATAGCCCAGGACAACAAAGCAAATTCCTGGATTAAAAACACTAATTAAAAATAATTTTCAATTTACATACATCTACAAATGTATTTAATTCCACTGTGATTAATTGATGAATTGATGACTGTGATGTGATGTAATGCCATCATTTCCTGTGATTGACAAATAAAGATGGACAAACCATTTTCTTTTTAATTTGGAGTCCACTAGTTGGCACTCTGTCCAACAAAGGGTTGAAAGCACACTTAATAGAGTTCTGCAGTGGTGGCCTATGGAAAAATGCTTTTTTGGGCACAGGGAATGTTTTTGCTACAGATACAACTAATGGTTCATAAAGCTTAATTTGGAGAACTATGTGAAAACTTACCGTTTTCAATGTATGTTCTCAGGAATCCAGAGATGTGACATTTGTCTTCAAGGCTCGTATCATCATCCTCGTCATCAATGTTGGACTCTCGGGACCAAATGATGCGATCCAGAATTTGCTGCATAATTACAGAACATTCAAATCACATCGTTATGCAATATGGGGTGGTATGCAGATATGTTAACATTTGCTCAATAATAGAGATAAAGTATTTAGTAACTGCATGCATACTTGTGGTGTGTACAATACAGCAGAGGTTCTTGGAAACAGCAAAAGAATTGTGTCTGGTCTTTCAGCCACTAGATCCAAAACATGTGTTTCTTTCAGTCCTTTCCGCAGCTGTTTGCTTTGTTTTTGAGACCTGGCAAGAACCTATGAAAAGCAGTAACGATTAGTGTAATACTTTTTTTGGGACACTTCATATGTTCATGTTCCAGTTCACTTCATTTCTGAACTTTTGCTCAATGTTTTGGTTTCTTTGTATGTATGGAGTATTTGGGTTGTTGACATTTGGTGTAAATCTCATGTCAATATCACCTATAGAAATATGTTTACTGAGAAAAAATGTTGATGTGTTCAATACTTATTTATCCGCTGTATGTCTGGGAAAAAAGGTCTAGTGTCTGGATAGTTTTACTTTAACTCTACCTAAGAAGCAATGACTACGGTGTCCCTTTGTGACATAATGGCTGAACTCAGCTGTAGACCGCCTGCTGGAGTTCCTGGTGCATTTGAGGCATCCAGCCTGTCTGCAATTTCTCTCAGCAAAAAATTTATATGAAGAATAACAAATGGCCGGACCACTGGACCACCACACAGTTTGCAATGAATTCTTCCTTCCCGCGCCTTCTCCGCTGCCACACTTATACCAAATCCCTCACGTGCGTTTGCCTCGTTTTACGGTTGCTAGGGTTCAGTCCTCGCATTGCGTCTACTTCCTGTTGTCCGCACTAAAAAGCTCCTGCCAACACAGGATTCGTGTGTGCATGAATTGATTACTAAGCCTGGGCATGAAGGCCCACCCAATGCTACTTGATTGACAGCTTGACCCTATACGGGAAAAGAAAAAGCAATGTGGAAATAGCAAAAGCAAAGTGGGAAAAGCAAAAGCAATAAAGGAATACAAAAGCAATAAGGGAAAAGAAAAAGCAAAATGGAAAAGAATAAGGAAAAATAAAGGGATAATATATATTTAGTTTGTCATTATATACGTATAATTAGTTTTATTTATTTCTGTTTATATTTCCACATTTATTGTTTTATAAATAATACTATTACATTAACTTCCTGAGAATCAGGAACTTGTTCGGCTTCATACTGTCAGAGCCCAGTATTTTGAGACACGCAACACACTGTGGTCTCTCTTCATGACCCACCGTTGTACTAGTGAAGCCGAGGGCAAGATAGGCCTCATCATATTTTCTTGTCTTTGCTTTGGTTGGCTTGTGGCGTTTGATCTGCTTT
>JAVQJF010019984.1:0-19276 GCA_036023855.1 Gadopsis marmoratus
AATGACATTTAGACGATCTTTCCATAGTGCTGTGGCCAAGAGGGTTAAATAAGTGACATTTATGTGGTATGATGGCAGAAGTGAGAGATAGTGAATATTTTGTATGAGAGCACTGAACAGTGGTGTCGATGGAAGTGAGGAGAAATGGTTCTGAAGTGATGACATTTTTATGATCTCTTCTCTCAGCTCCTTAGCTCCACCTATATCTTCAGCTCTGCCACTCAGAGCATTGGTGTTGATGAGGAGATCAGAAGGGAGGTGTACGACCAACTGACGCCTGCGTATGAGGATCTGTTTGACAAGGCTGAGGAACACACACTGAACATCCTGCTGGAGCCGTGGACACTGATGGTCAGCAGGGACAAAGAGTCCTTCCAGAAGGTAACCACAGGAAGTAGGTTTCCTTTAGTAGGTCTACAGGTTAGCTGACACAGAGGTCTACTAATCCAAATTCAAGTGGATAAACATCCTTGTATTGACAAGCATTTGCCATTCTGAAGTGATGCTCAACACAGACATCTGACCCAGCTGAGGATTTCCCACAAAAATTCACAGATTAATTTGGCATTAAATCGTTGGTCTATAAAACATCAGAAAATTGTGAAAAACGACCATCACAATGTTCTAGAGTACAAGGTGATGTCATTAAATGCCTTGTTTTGTCCAACCAACAGTCCAAAACTGCAAAATATTCAATTTAATAAAATGCACAACCAATAAAAGCATCAAATTATCAGATTTGAAAACATGTGATCAACACATGTCTGACATTTCTGCTTGAAAAATGATGGATCGGTTATCAAAATAGTTGCAGATTAATTTTTCATTAACAGTAATGATTGATTAATCATTACTGTTCTAATTGGCTGTATGTGTGTCCAGGTGTGTGTGCAGGAGGAAGTGCGCTGCGTCGACAGTCAGGAGTACAGGGAACTCCAGAGTCTGTACGAGGACGCCGAACGCCGACAGAAACAGGTCAGCCAGCGTCCAAGAGTTCCACAGATTTATAAAATGTTGCTGCTCAGTTAATAGCCAATAAACATACACCTGTGAGCATAAAACAGTTAATGTAAACATTCATGTGAAAATGGCCTCTTTCTGCTTAGTAACACTGTTGGTTATTTCCAAGACTATATTACTTGGCATGAACCTGCTGCTGTTATATAGAAGAAATTATCCATGTGGCTCTGTGCGTTACGGTGACTGCTACACCTAAAAGGTGTGATGTGGAAAAATCAGTTTTAAACCACACCTTATTTTTCCTCTTTCTTGCTCCATCTCTGTCACTTATTCTCTTCTTCCTGCTGCTGTCTTCTCTGCAGGTGGAGCAGTGCAGGTCCAAACTGTTTCCTACTTCTATTAAACCTCCTGCCTCAAAGGGCCCCTCTTGGGCCACAGTGCCTCCAAATTACCAAGGTTACCGTCTAGGTTCCTTACTTCGTCACCGCCATGAGATCAGGCACTTTATGTCCTTTCTACAGAAAAAGGACGCCAGGTGAGCTGTATAACCACACCACTTTTGTCCTTTCTTTAGAGATATGTCCCCTACTTTACTTAAATATATATGTACAATAGATTTCCAACATCGCACTGTGCATGACTTGCAAATGTGCATCATATATATCATATCAATTAACTGAAATTAAAGCAGTATGAAAAGGCACAGAAAGTGTATTGTTTGCAGGAATTATACAATGGACTGAAGTTTATGTGAAAATAAAATGGTTGTTCTGAACATGTGTGTTTCTGCTCAGTATCCATCTGACGTGCTGGCTGGAGCTAGAGCAGTACAGGAGGACTCCTGAGAAGGACAATGCTGTCAGACAAAAGAGTTCGTCTCGTATTGCAACCAAATACCTCAACAGGAAGTACTTCTTTAGCTCTGTCAGCCCAGCCACAACACAACAGCAGCATGATGTACGTCAGTCCCATGATTTATAAAACAATGTTTTATTGGCAGATGTATCCATTTTGGTCTCGTCACAACTCCATTGAAATTGCATTATTGTCCGCTTCCTGGGAAAGCCTTAAGAGACATGGGCAGGAACATGGTGCCCATGTCAAGACAAACCCAAGATGGGATGTGAGCTCCAGCTGAGGCTCAACATCCAAATTTGATAAACAGGCTGCTGCACACGATTTCTCATCTCCCTTCTTTGGCATCCTGACGACTTCTTGCTGACAGCTCTGACAGCAGGGTGACGGTGGGAAACAGGATGAGAGGACATGGTTAGAATTAAAAAGAGGAGGAGAAGAGTGTGGTTTGGATCCAGAAAGACAAAGAAGAACAGCTCCAGTAACAGTGACAGTAGGATGAAATCTCTCCTGACATTTATAGTCTGAGATTAGGTTTCTGGATTCTAGGATTAATGCAGGAGGGGATGTTGTGTAGAGATGGGATGAGTAGATGGGACACTGAGCTGGTGAGCCTGATTTTCTCTTTCGGGACAATAGAGATTGTTGAAATGTAGTATTTACCATAAGGTCACAGAAAGCGTGTTATTGTATTGTACAGTATGTGTTGTAGGACAGTGATCCCCGACCTTCTCTCTGTAGTACCCATTACTGACATTACTGCAGGTTCCAAATGTATTCATTTGAAACTGGATATTTTACACTGTTAATTCTGTTAAACAATAATGTTTTTATACAACTGACAGTTTGGTCAACTACTACTTGTGGCAGAAGCTGGACACGTCAACCATTTACCCATGACTCTTAGCAACATTCCAACCATTTACCCATTGTAATGTGTGTATCCGATACATTCAACGCTAACTATTTCAACAGTTTATCCTGTTCGTTTAACTATCAGTTTCAACAATTTATCCATTACTTTTCATAGACAGATTGTTCTTCTTTCAAGTCTGATCATTGTTAACTGTTCTCTACTAGCTTGCACACTCAATCACAGCAGGAAGTGTTCAGGTTTATTTTCCAAATTAGCTCATTCCTGGCAACTGCAGAAGTACTTCCTGGGGTACATTTACCCCTGATTGGAAATCACTGTTATAGGACATATTAAAGTAACCCTGATTTCAGAGGGAGAGCGCTTGTTGACATGACTTCATCTCTGGTGCACAACCTTTTGTCATTTGTCATCCTCATCTCATAAATACCATCAAAATAATTATTAGAACTGTGCATTTGAATGATGATGCCAGTTCTAGTGCTTCTAACTCTGTAGGATTGGGTCTGGCTGCCGCTCTTGCATCTCAGCGTTGGTTGTTGCCTGCGTGAGCAATGCAGAGAGACTGACAGCTTTACTGCTTTGGCCTTCCACTCTTTCAGTCACTCAGTCATCCAGTCACAGATTGGCCTCCTTTCATCTGCCGACTCCCACTGCAATGCCACGACTGGTTCTCATTTCTGAAGCCCGTTTGTAAGCATATGTGCGCATGCAAAATGAGAGGACAGAAAATATAAAGGAGATATAAACAGGGAGACATGGCCAGATCGATGCAGACAGGGGAGATGAAGAGAACAGAGGGATTGTGGGAATGATGAAGAGCACAGCAGGAGTCTGGAAGAAGAGGACTTTTCATTTGGGTTTCCCACTGTGGGCACTTTTTCCACCTCATGTGTTCTTCATGTTTTATAGAAATCTACATGTACACTCAAGTCATCTTCATGTCAGACACAACCATCTCTTTTTCTGTGCGTGTGTGTAGCTACAGGAGCGTCTGAAGCTGGATTGCCTCCCGAACCCAGTTGTTGTGGCGATCCAGGACATCGTCAGGAGTCACATTGAGACAACATGGCTGCCCCTGTTCCTGTCCACAGCAGAGTTCACAGAGCGACAGAAACACAAACCAACGGTGGACATTCTGACTCTTGTTATCTCAGAACAAACATTATTTAAAGCACATAAAGACAAAGTTTGACATTTTAGGAAACAGGCTTATTCTGTGTTTAACACAAGGCCGCAGCTAGCAGCCGAGTAGCTTAGCTTAGCATAAAGACTTGAAACGGGGAAACGGCTTGCCTGGCCTTGCCTTGCCTTGCCAGCAGAGACTTTGATTTATGATTAAGCCAAGAAAGTACTAACACAAAGTTCTAACACTTTGGCTTTTGTATAGATTGCACAAACAAGATATAATTAATGAGCTTTAGAGGTGCTGGTAGGTGGATCTTGTTACCTTTGGACAGAGCCAGCTGTTTCCAGTCTTTATGCTAAGATAACCTGATTGGCTGTGGCCTTATGTTTAGTGGACAGACTTGAGAAAGTGGTATCAATCCCCTCATCTAACTCTCAACAAGGTGGCGAACATGGGTATTTCCCAAACTGGCAAACTAATCCTTTAGATACTTCTAAAGTGCTTAAACTATAGAGACTTTGTTTGTACACAACCAACCATAAACGTGCCGTTTCCAGATGTGAGCGTAAACTCAGTGACATGTCTGAGTTAGTGGATACATGTGCACATCAGGTAAAGGCTAAAGACAGAAATGTCTCACTGTTTCAGCTTTTTCACACTAATTGAACTGAATGAATCTCCAACCAAAGCTGTACAACACACAGCATCTTTCTGTTGCTGTCGTTTGGGTTGTTGAGTATTTAGTCATTAACACACAGCCAGTTACCCAACAGTGTTTGGAACATAATGGAGGATGAATTTCAGCATTGTAGTATGAAAATTGCGTTGATCATAGTGGATCAGATAATTCAATTGGTGGAAGAAATGTCAACCCTGACCTGCATATTTGTATTAATCATACTTATATGACTAATACAAATATTGTAATGGCCTTGAGAGTGGACAGAAGTCAGACACACATTAGCGGCTCTGCAATATGGGAAACCACTAAACTGTAGCTGTGCAGTTCTCAGGTTGCCTCGACAGGTGCTAACACATAAACCGCTGATTCCTCTGCTCTGCTTCATGATGTTATCAAGTTTACCAAGTTTGGTCACATGGATCCGCTCATTAAGTAATGAGAGGTAGACGTAGTTTAGCGTTACATGCTGGCAGAGTGGATGGGTGGAAAAGACGGTGAAGAGGAGTTCAGGGTGGGAGACAGATGACAGAGTGGTAAAGATCTCTCTGGCAGAATAAGATCAGAAGAAATAAAGACTCCGAGAAGGTTAAAGGTAATAGAGGAAAGAGAGCTTTAGTTACTGCCAGTGACAAAGTGCAGCAGAGAGAGGTGTTCAGTGTCTAGTTTATTAAGTTTCTGACTTTTGACTCGTGTGTGTCTGTGTGTGGCAGGCCGAAGCAGCAGACGGGGTCTCACAGCACGTCCACCGTCAGCGCAGATCGAAAAGAGAAGCCTGGAAGGTAAGGACAACTCCTCTGGGGGAGCTGGATACTTTGAATGGAGAGAAATGAGGCATTTCCTGGCCTGAAAGCATGTGTGATTTAGTTCATGACTTGGCTTCAAGCACTGGCTTTGTCAAACACCATTTTGGCCTTGTAGTTAGTTTTCCCAAATTGGATCCAGGATAAATAAGATTAAAGCATCAGCCTTACTAACCTTCCTTTAATAGTGTTTGGATTGTTTTCCATACAGCTCTGTTCCCGTCCTCTCAACTTAGATATAAAACATGAACATTTCACATCACAAGCAGGATGATTACAGGAAGGAGTTTTCATACATGATTGTGATTATCATCTTTATGATCATTATCTCATCATTGGCTAAGAGCTGGTTTTCTGAATAAAGGAGTATCATTATCTCAGTTTTCTGTGAGCTAAGACTGTAGCTCATAGGTCACCGATCATCTTTCCTGCTGGACTTCAGGAGCACACTGTGCTGTATCTTCTACTGTTGTACAAATATAGAATATTTTGTAATGTTTACACATAAGTATATATATTATTTATCCCTAATCTTTGCGTACAATGTCCTTTAAAACCCTTAAAACATACCTCTGCTGTGTGTCCCTGCAGGCCGAGGGCTTGTGGATGAGTTCCTCCAAAGAGATCCTGCTGTTTCGACGGATGCTACTCAACCCTTTCACTTGTACGCAGTTCCAGAACTTTGTCTCTCTAAAGGGAGGCTTCCTAGAAAATGACGTGCTCTTCTGGCTGGAGGTGCAGAGATACAAGGTTAAAAACAAAAGCAAAGATGCCAAGAGGTTGATGTGCTGGTGGGTCACATGATGTACCTGCGCTCATGATGGTATTTTTACACTTAACCGTAAAAACCCCTGAAAACTTGGTTTCATTCTCCAAAATACATATTCATTTTTCTATTTTAATTAAAGTCGACAGCACAAAACACATTGATCATGTACTTTGACTAATATTTCAACAACGTCCCACCTGAACATGGAGCTCACACTCCAAGAGAAGCAGAAAAAATAAATATAAAAATATTAACAGTGTTACATTTAGGCATACTCATTGTCATTATTTAAATTGGTATATTCATACATACCTGCATCAAGGTACAAGGTAAATACATACACAATAGGACATAACATTTGGAGTGGCATGTGAAGAGACACAAAGTACCCAAACTGTTCTTTATCTGAACCCTGTTGTAAATACAAATGGACCAAAACTAATAATAAATATAGAAATAATGAAAGTAATTCATATAGAAGAAAAATTTATAAAAATATGAGAAAGAAAAAGTAAATCTAAGCAGATCTATTAAACGATATATACTGTGGTCTACAGGACTAAATATCCTAAGGAAAAACTGCTAATGGGTATCGAGCAAAGGTTTACATTTACCTAAATATGTCAGAAGCAGATCCCAGATGGTGAGAAATGTGTCCCTGGGCCCCTAAGTGAGAATCTTACCTTCACTGCATCAGGTCATTCAACCACATAGAAGCTTCAGTAGGATTTATTGATTTCCAAAACGAATATTCATGACTAAACAACAATCTCAAAGTTCCAGTTTTCTTAAACTAATGTTTTTTACCACTCATAAACTCAGCTAATCAGCTTTATCAGGGCTGTGGGTGTGATTTGATTGACAGTGGCCAACAACCAGCATTATATTTTGATTCAAATGTTGCTAAATCCTGATGCTCAGAATCAGAAACAGGTTTATTGCCAGTACGTTTTCACATACAGGAATTTGCTTTGGTGTGTTGGAGCAATAAAATATGAATATAAAAATAAGTAAAATAAGATAAAGATAAAAATTTGAAACAAAAAAAAAACAAACTACAGAATATGGATATTGGAGATATAGACACGTGTGCAAAGGTCACAGTGTGCAAATACAAATTGTCTTGGGGCTTACGTTAATAGAGCCCTCTTGAGGGGGTTTATGGGAGTATTTGTGTCCGAGTCAGTGGGGGGGTCCCGTCCTTGTTGATGAGGCCAGCTGCAGTAGGGAAGAAACTGTTCTTGTGGCGTGAGGTTTTGGTCCTGATGGACCGCAGCCTCCTGCCAGAAGGGAGTGATTCAAACAGTTTGTGTCCCCTGCAGCTGTCTTATCTCAAGGCAATTAATCCCTTTCCATATCTGGAATACGCCTCTCAGCCTCAGTGATATTCCAGACATTTCCGGAGCAGACAGAACAGAGGGAAATGGTTCCTACCATGCAATTCAATTTATCCTCTTACTGTATGCAGGATCTCTGTCATTCGCACTGTGATGAGGCCACCGTCCAGCAGAAGATCTCCACCATCATCGACTGTTTTATCCATTCCTCAATGCCTCCCGCCCTGCAGATAAACATCCCTCCTGAACAGGCCCAGCACATTCTGGAAAAACGCCAGGAGCTGGGCCCTTACATCTTCAGAGAGGCACAGGTAGTGTGTGTGTGTCTATAAGTGTGTTTGTAGTGTATTTCCTCCGGTGTGTAGGCTGCATGTGTGTGCTTTTTCTCTGTGTATGTAGATGTCAGTGTTCAGTGGATTGCTGAAGTTTTGGCCCAAGTATCAAGAGCTGTGTAGCAGTGTTCCAGAGGAGCAACTCCGTCCTTTACTGCAGGAGAAGCGAGACAAACACAAAGCCAGAGTACGGAGAAAGAAGAGAAAAGAGGAGGAGGAGGAGGAAGAAGAGAACGAGAGGGTGAAAGCTCAGGTAATAAAGAATGATGAGAGAGTTGATAAAAATGATTATACAACCTCCAATACTGTGCTGAGAAAAAACTATTTAGTACTGAGTGTGGACTCTCTTGTACAGGAAGAACTGGAAAGGTCCAGTTTTAAAGACGAGGAAGAGACAAATGATGAAGATGATGAGGTAGAAGAAGAACAGGAGGGAAGAAGTGAACAAAAGCAGTCAAGGGCACCGAGCAGAGTGCTGACGAGTCCCATACAGGTGGTAAGGAGCAGTCTGATGTTCTGATGGGGAAACATTAACGTAGAGCTGAAGATGTGTTTGTGTAAAATGTATCATGAAGGCAGCCAAACCTAATTACATGATTTCCTTTGATAAGTATCTGAAAGCACAACATGTTAAAATACAAACTGCAGTAAGGAAGATCCACATCATTACAGCATGAAGTCCAAACAAGACCTCATCATTTCCAACCACAGGCTGCAAAAGAGAAATTCGATCCTCAAATTGAACTGTTTTTCTAATCATGTTAGATTTGATTGGATTTCTGGAAATGTTCCCTCAGTTGTCGTGGTCCTACTCCAAGTACATGGCAGCTCTGAAGAGAGAGGAGGCGCTGCTGAAGAGACAGAGTCAGCTGGAAGCCTCGATGTCCACAGCCTCAGGTACGTACACACACAGCTCCCTTCGTCTCCCAGGACTCCGTAAAACCCCCACATCCAGCACTTTGACTACTCGCTGCTACTAGACTAAATGCAGGAAGACATAACACTGAAATGACATTGAGCCGTTCCCACGGTCAAATCCAAGCTGAATTTCCAAAGCTCTGAAAGTAGCTGGCAGTCGAAGCCAAATAATTGTCAAACTGACCCCGTCCATGTGTCAGAACTGTCTCCTTATGTAGAACTCTGGCCAAAGCAGCCACTTCAACCTGTCCATTAAGTGTCAATGTTCTGTGCAGGAGTTAGTCCCAGCCCATGTTGCGTGGATGTGTAAGTGAAGCGTGATGCTAATGCCGGAGTTAGTCATGGCCCATAGTGAATGAGCACGAACGGAAATGAAGCATGGTGCAAATTGTGTTTTAATGGGATGGTGTAGAGGAGAAATACTGTCAGGAACACAGATGGAGATCATCACCGATGTCCTACATGGTAGAGACCTGCTCAGCATGAGGGCCTGGGTCTACATGTATGGAGATATGGTCCAGTTTAGTGGGGAGGCGTTTGTACAGCATGAGCATGAATGTACCTGCACTCTTTAAGGCAGAAGTAACCTTGAGTCTGTTCCATTCTACTGTCTCTCTCCAGACTCCTCCTCTGACTGCAGTGTCAAGTCAGCAAGCAGTAAACACAGTCGCCAGCAGGCCTCACGTCGCTCCTCCAGAATGGAGCGTAAACAGTGTAACACATAACAGTAAGCAAAGATAACACGATGTAAATGCACACAAAGCCGTTTACTTTGCCTCTCAAACATTACTGGCTGTCGTGTTTTACTGCAGGGTGTGTAAGAGCCTGCAACGTAAAATGCAACCTAAAGTGTTAAGAACTGACTTCATGCGGGGTGTCTTGACACCGTTATCGGAGCACAATGAGTGAAAACTGAGAACTGAGCTGCTACTGATATCTGCTCTGGGTTTACATATGATGTAAGAATATTTTCTTCAACCCTGTGACAAACATCTGCTGACTCTTACATCTTACATCTAAATCTCACTTGACTAATGTATTTCAAAGTACATTGTACACAATGATTGACACTTTTGTAATGTTTCATTTTTAACGTTTTTATTAAAATGTTCCTCTGTTAATATATTATCCATTTACTTCCATTACATAGCGCTCAGTGGTACAACGATATAAAAGGCAACAATAACAATATGGTTGCATCATGAAGGGTTGGCGTCGACGCAGGGTTACAAAGAACTGTTATTGTTGAACGAGTTACGTCATCTATAAAAACATTTTGGTTGACAGCTGGTATCTCTAGTGTCCATCAACATGTACAGTATATAATGCACTTAACATTGGCATGAGACATAGTCACTACATAGAGAATGTAAACACTAAGCTTATTCTGCAGAGTGAAACATTACAGACGGTTCTGATAGACATGTGCTGTGCATTCTATCTGCAACACTGAAGAGGTTTCACACTGACTGAATAAGCATTTAAAGTTGAAGGAGAACACACTGTTGGTCCAAGACGGCTTTAGTGTTACTACAGTCTGTGCTCATTGAAATGTCTGGAGTTACATGTGTTTCTATGATTAAAACTGATTCTAATACCTCTGATATCTGTGGCTGTGATGAGTTATTTGTATCAAGAAAAAATAATCTATATCTTCTTATTCTCTACATCTCTAAGGCATCGATGACCAGGTGGAGTTATTTTAACACGTTTTGCATAATCTTTTCAAAGCATAGTGTATACCAAGATTTTTTAAGGTTTCATTTAAATTGGAACAAAACATCTGATCTTTTCTTTCTGTGTGTTACTATGCGTTAGTGGAATCCGATGCGTAAGGCCTTACTCTTTACCATGTTGAACTTGCTGACAAACACCTTGGCAAAGGCGGGATCCACCAGGTAGCGGTAAGACTTGGTGACAGAGGGCGGCGGCTCGGCGAGCGTCACTGGGGACTGCAGTTGGAGAGAGGCGGCAGAGGGGGAAAGAAAATGGGAGGCTCGCATGACGTAATCCACCAGCCGCCGATACTGCTGCTCTGACAGACGCTCACGAACACCGTCTCCCTGAGGGAGGACAGACAGATGATTGCCAACACACTGGTCCTGATGAAGTTAAATCTGCTGCAAGTGGTGTCCAATTACGTGCCATCAAGGACACATGATGGAGTGTTTTGGAAATGTGTTGTCAGGCCGACCACACAATACAGCAGCTGCTTCAACCAGACAGACAGTAAATTAGTGTCGTGTCAGAATATTTTTATGTGGCAATTCCTGAAACCTGATCAACTAAGGTCACAGGAAACTGCCTCTTAATCATTCGGTTGGATCCTGGTTGAGCACAAAAGTGTCTAAATGTGGAATAGAGTTGCCCTGCCATTTTTGGGTGACATGGTGCACAAGTATTGCTAAATTAAGGATCAGTCATTTTGTACGGAGATAAATTAACAAAATATTTGGGGTGCAATTAGGCTTCAGACATGGGAGTTTTCTAATTTAAATGTAATGATTTCTATCAGAATAATACTGAAAATATAGCATCTCCTTTTTTAACTATATAATATGATATATTGACAATCAGCCTGTGTAAAACACTGCCGCCGCAGCGCTTCGACCGGTCTAGTCTCCTCGTTCTTGTTCTACATACATGAGACAGTGACAGCAAGAGGTGAGGAGAGGAAGTCCAGCTGCAGCGATTGTCACGGGGCGGCCCACGCCTAGCTGCTGCCGAGGGTTTGTACGTTGAAGATATTAGGGCTGGCTTTTTGACGTGCAGCGGTGTGTTTTGGCGTTACGTAGTGTATAAATTCCTCTGATTGATTTCCACATCAATATTATTGTTTTGTACCATGTGACCCCTGTGCAGCTCCAGTACTTTCAGTTTCAGAGTCTCACCTCTGTGTCGCTGGTTACTGTCTGCTGCTGTAAGGTGAGGGTCAGGTGGCCCTGCTGTCCTGGCTCCTGCTGACACTCCACCTGCAGAGGACAGGAGGTTAAACTGTCTGCACAACAACCCAGCTAAAGAAAAGTTAATTTGTCTGTTACAGGAACTGTTTTTCATTCTGGTGAGATTTCTGTCATGTTTGTCCTGATGACTGTCAGTTACCTCTGTGATGGGGAAGGCCTGCTGCTGGGTGTCCTCACTGAGGCTGACCACAAACAGCACCTCAGAGGTGAGGAGGAGACAGCCAGCGTGCTCCTGACCTGACCCGCTCACAATGGTCACCTGCAGGGCCATGTGGAGCTCTGGCCGCCCCAGAGACTGGAGCATCTTCCTGTGGTCAGAGCAGAGCAAGCAGGGAGGGACGTACATTATAAACAAGCCCAATCAACACATGTGCTGTTCTTCCCCTGCGTGCATGGATTATGTGCATACATTTACACAAGTATAATGCAGGCCTCCTAACTTATATACACACTTTCTCTATAAACACAAGACCACACAAATTGCCCAGCTACCCTCAGCACACACAAACAAGTGGCCATACATGTCTGCATACATCCTGTAATTTCCGTTTCTACACGCTCTCTGTGTGGTTGGTATTACACACATGTTCAATGTGCAGAGACCGAAGTCTTCAGTCATGTTTCTCTGACAGTGTTTACTTTGGAAGGCAGGTGTTCACATTGCAGAGCAGATGTTGAAGCAGCCACAGTAGGGACAGGTTGGTTCTGCTCAGTGTTACTCTGCTCAAACAGTCTGACCCCTCAACTGTCTGGGCTACCTGTAGTAGTAAAAATAATTGATGGACGCCTGAGGGAAACAACTTTGACTGCAATGCAGCATGAATAAAACCACAGGGGAGCATTATCTCACTGTTCGTGTATTTTGTTCTTTGTTTCCATCTTGCTCTAATATTAGCACAGCACACTGCTAACCCCTCGGGTGATGACAACTAAAGTGGAATGTCCTAGAGAAATATTGTATCTACAATTTGGCCTCTTTCCTCATGGCAGTTGACCGTCAACACTGACTGCTATTAGAAGTAAATGTTTGATAGCTATGGAAACCAAACAAAATTGCGGAAAATTCATTATACAACGACCATAAAGGCTTTTTCTACAGCTCCTGATAACCTTCTGGAGACAGAGGCCTCTTATAAATTTTGATGATAATATAAAGTGTTCCACCATATTTTTACAATGCAGGGCCCAAAGGTAACCTGCTTGGCACAACGATGCAACCTTTGTAAACCGAGTCTCTCCCAACCTCCAAACCATTCCCGCACACAGGAAGGTGTTCCTCCGCCATCTGATGGTGCTGGGAAACATCTCTGGATAGACTCACAGTTAAACAACACGAACAATTTCTAGCTGGCGGCTTTGGCAGGGTGCTTATAAAAACCTTTTAACATGGCTCGATGAGAGCAAGGGAGGGCAGGCTGGCTACCATGTGTGGGATCAAGGTCAAATATCTTTCCAAAGGTTTTTTGTTGGAAAGTGGGTAATGAACATTCCAAGGTTTTGTTGGGTTTTTTTTTTTTTTAAAACAATACAGCATAAATGATGAGCGGTAAGGGGGAGAAAAAAGAACAGCAGATCCTGGAGAGGGTCCAAGAAAAGCAAAGGCGAGAACACATCCCAATTCTGCCGGATAGCTGAACAAAAGTAAAGGAGGAGACTACAGGAATAATTAATGGCTCCAGCGGTCATACCAGACATATTTAAGGTGGCTGTTTGGGGCCTTAGCCGACTTCTCCTCTGTAGGCAGGTACAGTTGTTTGGGAAGCTGCCATAGTCCTGCTCCATGAAGGATGCCTGTTAGAAGGGACACAAAGTCAGCTTCATCATAACCATCTCCTGGGTTTGACTGTTGTGGACTATGTACACTGGCGCCATTCTCACTTAAGTCTTACTGCAAGCTGATAAATAAGACGTTTAGTGTGCATTATTACTAATGTACATTCATTTTCTGGTGAACAAAACAAAGCAAAACAATCCTGCATGATTAGGATGGCTCTGTGTGTACATGTCAGAGTGAGTTCATGACCCATGTGCATGTGGTCAGTTTTCCTTCATCCTGCTCTAGCTGTCACCAGCATTAGCAGCAGCGGGCCAGTGAAGTCATCAAGTAGTTAAAACAGCCATAAAGAACAGTGAGATCCATTAATGATGTCACTGCACTGGTGCTCTGCAATGCTGCTCAACTCTGAGTGGGTGTTTGCAAGTGGGTGTGTGTGTGTGTGTGTGTGTGTGTATATCCATGTGTTTCATAAGACAGGATGGAGTGTGACAGAATCATTGCACAAATCGACGCCGTTGATCTGCATATTTTATCGTCAGATTGTGGTTTTTGTGTGTATGCTGGTCGGTGTGTCTTGCAGCGTGCATTAGTGTGTGCTCACGTGGATCCACATGTATGCAGTAAGTTTGTGTGATTGTTTGTGCTCTGCTGAGCTCAGAGGATCAGAGCCAGGCCCCTGGGAGTCGTTGCTCTTATACATAGCTGTTAACCTCATTGGTAGTATATGTGTTGTAGCCAAGACCTGTTAGCACCAACACATGACCCCCCCACCCAATAAATCACAAACTAACTCCAAAGACCTCAGTTGCCTGTATATACACAACACAAGCATTAGTGTATCATGTAGCATGTATGATCAGGCAGTGTGTGTGTGTGTGTGTGTGCCAGGGGGTCTTTCAACAATTCTCTCCTGGGTCCTGCACTACTGAAGTCCTGGCCTAATAAACACTTGGCTTCTGGCTGGAGTCAAGAGGAGAGAACAAGATAAATTGTCCATCCACTGATAGATTTATGATTTTCTGACTTCACGAACTCTAATTCATATATGTGTTTATTAGAATATTGTTGCCTACAGCTGCTTGGAAAGTGGCTCATAGGATCTATTTGTTGAGTTGTGTTAAACTTGCTGCATGGCTGAATCTCTCTTTACACTTGCACAGTTTAGTACTGTGTGGTGATAATGTGCTTGTGTGTTAAGGACGTAAAATGGCCAAATGTTTCTTTCTTTTGCTAATGCAAAATACCTGAACGAACTTTGTTAAATTAACAATAACATTTTCTAACACATATTCTGTTCTAGACATTTCCCCACAAATCGATGGAGCTCGTTGCCAGACATGATAACACAAAAAAGCTATTTGCTTTCTCTGGTCCTGGAAGTTCTTAAACTAACAGTTGGTATCCAAAACCGGTTAGTCATGTCTGTGTTGTTCACAACATGAACAGCTCTAATTATGTTTTAATTTCTGTGTGTAGCGAGCAAGGGGGCTATTATTATAATATATAACAAAACTAGTCAGGCTTCAATGACCAAAGGTCTTCTGAAACAGCCCTAAAGGGAATAAAACATGCTGTTATCTTTGACCATCCTGAACTCACCATATCCTGTCTGCGACACCAGTTCAGCTGCTCCTCCAATGGGCTTTGTGAAAACCCCCACAATGCCTTTCCCCACTCCAGAGATGACCCCTTTGGCTTTGCTACCTGCTGAGCTCTGATTCTCCCAGTTCCTTTGGAAGTTCTGCATGGGCTGGTCCACAATTCCCGCTATTGCTCCTTTAAAGAACAAGGAAAACTTTGTTGTTTTTTTATTATTGTGCTACTAAATGAGAAACGTACAATTACAAAATACAAGATGCACACAGAATTCAGGACATCTTTTGCGGACAAAAAGGGGCAAGCCTTCTTAGAGATTTCATTTTAGGGACACATGGAAAACAGAGCTGGACATACAGAATCCAAAGTGTGATAAATGGGACTCACACAGGAATTCAGACATGCCTTTGCCCTACAGAAAATCTCTCGATCACAACATTTGTGTCATAAACAGGAATTATAATCCACTGCAACCCAGAGAGATGTGAGCTGCTGTTTGGTTTCAATGACAATATGCTGTGTGTGTCCCTGAGTCTGATTTGTGTTTTAGTGCCCTCTGGGTGTTTACTGAGTCCCTGCTGTGCCGTCTCCACTGCTTGGTCTCATGATATACACCACAGTGTGCAGGCCTCTGAGTTAATGCCAATGGACAGCAGATGAAATGTGTGTGGGCAGAACAGGTTTGCATACATAGAGTGAACTGAAGTTGCTTGATGATGAAAAGTAATAAAACTAAATAAAAATACATGCTAACTTCAAACAAGAGTATTTCTTGGGATTCATTTATTACTTGTAATGATTCCTTTTGCTTTATTCACAACATTGTGACTGCAACCCTTCACGTTTTCCAAAAGTCTGGATAAGTTTATCCTTGTATGACTGAAAACAAAATTGTACTGACGTCCACTGTTTATGTGATTTGTGCCATTTCTCATCTAAAACCACTTATTTTGTGTTATTGAGAAGACGACTAATTGTGTGAGGCAACAAAGTGAGCTGCAGGACCAGGAACAGATTTGGATAAGTCAACTAAATTCTCAAATTTAGAGGGGTGATAAAAAAATATTTATGCAAATTGCAGCTTTATTCCAAATTAGAAATGTTCAAAAGCCTCAAATGTAAAAATGACATTAGAGGCCTCTGAGTGTGTGTGTTAGTGTATACCCACATACCTAACAAGCTAATGCCGAGTCGCGACAGCCCCTGCCTCAGTCCGTCCCCGAGACTCTCTGGTAGCTGGCGTCTCCACTCCTCCTGCCTGGTGTAGTGCTCCTCATCCAGAGACAGACGGTCCATGTTCCTGGCCAGGCTCGTTGCTAAATTAGTGATGGATGTCAGCGTGCCTAAAAAACAATATGTGACATACTCAAACTCAAAGTTCAGACTTTGCAGCGACATTATGAACACTGCCAGTAGGGTGCCGACGGCCATTATAGTGCCTCAAATAAATGAATCATGCCAAGATTAAAACAGGGAAATTGTGTGAAAAGAAACAATACATCATGGTCAAAATTAATTTAGTCGGTGGATTAATTAAGTTTCTTGCTTAAGGATACTTTGACACCTCTGCGCACACAGGGACAAACATTATTTACAGATAACAATGATTCACGTGCTGTCAGCCATGACTGCCAAAAACCCAAACTATTCATCACACAGCGCAAAGTTAATAAAAGTTGTGCTAGTCATCACTGTGTGAATACAACAGTATTTATCAGATAATATATGCGTTGTATTAGTCTGAGAGAAGATAATAATGAAGCTATAACATTTTTGTGCTGTAAAACGTTATGAATGCCTGCGTTACCTTTTGAGATATGTTTGACGAAGGAGGTGGTCCCTCTGGACACCCCGCTGACAAAGGCTCCAGGCCCGCGGGTCAGACCCTCATATGGCAGCCGGAAGAAGTCGGACACGCCGTTTCCAATGCTCCGCACCAGGCTGGCAGGACTGCCAAGGATCTCCAAAGATCCCACCACCCAACCTGAGACAGAGCGACAACCACAGCACAGGATCTTTCAATTAACACTTCTTACATTTTTCCCCATTTCCTCTGTGCTACAGACGTTCTCAGCATAGAGTTGCTAACTAGCCACCTTTCTGTTTTCTAGAGAAATGTTTCTCTTCCAGTTTAACTTTACAAGAAAAACGTAGATTGGAAGCAAATATTGAAATGAATACATTTTCACTGTATTATTTTTGGAGGTACACAATTTCCAGAACATACTGTATAATCCATAGTAATTTTTAGACTGCTCCAATGAGTTTTCTATTCAACAGAAATCAAAACAAATACATCTGGAACACCTGCTTTTAGGAGGAACATTCCACATACAAGCCCCTTGAGTAAACTCACTTTCACTGCCCTCTACTTGCCAAAAGCAGTTTAGAGTGGGAGGCTCTCCCAAGCTAAACATTTCACAGAATTACTTACAAAATGTTCTTACATCATGATTATATGTTTAGCATTGTATTAACACATGCACAGTCAAACACACAGACGCACACACTGCATGAAATCATACATGTGCCACAGTAAGATTTACAGCCTCCTACTATCTCACCTCTCATTCAACCATAGAGTCCCCTTCAGATGGCATGGCTCATTGATATTTATGCACTGACAATTGCATCACAAAAATCAAATAGCCGTTTCTCACGACGCCAGACTCTCTGCTCTTATTCTCCGTCAAGTTGCACTTGAGTGATGGACTCTAATGGTAGGAAACCAACTCCAGTGGGGCCTAGTGGTTTTTTCTACTTCACATGCTCTCCCAGTTGTGGTTTTGGTAAAGCAAAAAGTCCTGACAGGAGCTGATGTTTACAGTGCTGAGTCATGCTTTTAAACACACACACACACACACATTGGAGTGTATGCATAGACTGTGTGCCTTTTCTTATCCATGTGTCCATAAGTACCTGGATGCATATGTGCATGGCTTTATACCTGTGCATGCATGTGTGATCGTAGTGCCACACATCCTAACACTAATCAGTCCCAGAATTCAATGCGTCCCGGTGCCCCCTCACTCCATGATGACTCAGCAAGAGAACGCGGGTGAGGTGACATGTTGAAATACAAGCAGAACTGAAAGCACTAACGAGAGACAGAGGGAAGGAAGTGTCCGTCCACAGCTGTGATTTCTGATGTGGAAATGACTGAGTTAAATCAGAACATGTGTGGAGGCTTTGACTAGACAGGAGGACGACACAAGAGAGAGCAGTACAGGGCCTGAAAGTCAGACTTCAACCTGGTGGCCATTCACAGATTAACCATGATGTACACAAGAGTCATCAGTCAAACCTTATGATTAAACGGTAAATTATGACCATGAGAGAATCTGAATCGTTTTAGAGCCTCTGGTGATTCAGATTTTGCTTCCTGTAGCTTCACAGTTTTACTGCTCTTTCGACCACAAAACAATGGGAGCAGTTGGGTGCAATCATTTCAAAGCTCAACTCTAGACTTAGTGAGAACTAATTGTGGGATTTCTCACTTGAGCACACATCCTGTTATTCTGATACAGACTGTGTCCCTGTAGTGTGAAAAAAGTATACAACAAAAAAAGGTATGCAACATAATGGTGCAGTCTAGTGTCAATGTACAAAAACACAAGCTGGCTTATAGGACCATTTGCTGTATGATGCGACTGACGTGGCAGCAGGTGAATGTGAGGCATTTGAGGCTACCTACCAGCTCTGAAGAGGGCTCCGGCAGCATAGTGCATGGCCAGAGCGTGGACCAGCTGTCTGGCCGTGGTGCACAGCGGCCCTCTCTCAAACAGGGAGAAAGAGAGAGGAGTGTGGTCTGAAGCGATGTACAACTTCAGGGAGGCGTGGATGCTGACCAACAGGTTCACCGGCTGGATAGTCAGCCTCTGTAGCCGCACAGGGTGCACCAACGCCTGCACCGACTGAAGCACCTGGAAGAAATGTAATAGATTAAGTATTGTTGACGTAGAAGTAATGACTAGAAATAACACTAATGAATACAACAGCCTGTGTAGCTGCTGTTGTCAGTAACATTGTAGCTGCCATTGCTCTGCATATTCTGTATGTGGAGTTGTACTGTGTTGCTGTGTGTTCTCTTTCATCCTGCTCTCACCTTACCCCCCCCCCCCACCTTCTTTTTTCTCTCTCTACCCAACTGGTTGAGGCAGATGACGCCCACCAAGAGCCTGGTTCTGCCTGAGGTTTCTGCCTGTTAAAAGGCAGTGTTTCCTTGCCACTGTCGCCTAGTGCTGCTCATGGTGGAATTGTTGGGTCTGTACATATAGAGTTGGC
>JAVQJF010019989.1:0-40775 GCA_036023855.1 Gadopsis marmoratus
ATCGTCCAGGAACTGCCTGCATGCTCTCGCCACAATATCGTGAACCCAAGACCCACTGCACCAGCGTAGGGTCTGACAATGGGTCCAAGGATTTCATCCCGATACCTAATGGCAGTCAGTGCCGTTGTCTAGCCTGTAGAGGTCTGTGCGTCCCTCCATGACTCTGCCTCCCCAGACCATCACTGACCACCACCAAACCTGTCATGCTGAATGATGTTACGGGCAGCATAATGTTCTCCACAGCTTCTCCAGACCCTTTCATGTCTGTCACATGGGCTCAGGGTGAACCTGCTCTCATCTGTTAAAAACACAGGGCACCAGTGGCAGGTCTGCCAATTCTGGTGTTCTATGGCAAATGCCAATCGAGCTCCACGGTGCCGGGCAGTGAGCACAGGGCCCACCAGAGGACGCCGGGCCCTCAGGCCACCCTCATGAAGTCTGTTTCTGATTGTTTGGTCACAGACGGTCACACCAGTGGCCTGCTGGAAGTGATTTTGTAGGGCTCTGGCAGTGCTCATCCTGTTCCTCCTTGCACAAAGGAGCAGATACCGGTCCTGCTGCTAAGTAAATGACCTTCTACAACCCTGTCCAGCTCTCCTAGAGTAACTGCCTGTCTCCTGGAATCTCCTCCATGCTCTTGAGACTATGCTGGGAGACGCAGCAAACCTTCTGGCAATGGCACATATTGATGTGGCATCCTGGAGGAGTTGGACTGTCTGTGCAACCTCTGTAGTGTCCAGGTTTCATTAACACCAAAGCAGCTGAAACTGATTAACAACCCCCTCTGCTACTGAACTGACCAGATCAATATCCAAGAAGTTTCACTGACTTGATGCTATACTCTGCTTAAAAAGTGATCCTTTAATTTTTTTTGAGCAGTATTTTCACAGGCTGAGTTGTACTCCCCATTGCTAGTAAATTCATTTTGCCATGTAAAAGTAGGTGGCATGCCATAAACCTATAAGCGTGTGCGTGCATGCGTTTGTAAATCAACTTGTCTCCAACCTCTATACAGGATGCAGTGTCTGAACTGAAGGAGCGCGTGAGAGCCCAGTATCAGAGGATGCATGCGCTGCTAGAAGCAAACCAGGCTGAAACCGTGCAGACGCTGGAGAGCACTTTCACCATGTACGTGAGGAGAAACTCCCAGCAGGTTCTGCAGCTCAACGAGAAGCGTCAGGAAGCGGAAAAGCTCCTGAGCTCAGTACAAACGTTCTTCCTAAGATCGGAAAGCATTAACTTCATAAAGGTACAAATCGGCACTTGTCTTTCCATTTCTCCCACATGCACCCACATGTCTGCACAGCCACACAAACCCACACAATACACACACCAACTGAAAATGATTTGCGGCATTTGCATTCACAGAATCAAATGTCAGATTCTCGGGCACAAAAGCATTTTCATACACACAAACGTCATTTGCAACAAACATTGATTCATGTACCCAATGTACACAGACACACCACAGCAGGCCCTTTGTGTAGTCTTCTGTTCTCCTCATAGTAGCTGATGTTTAAAGGCAGATGGTGGGTCTAAATGACCTGTGCATCTTATTGTCTTTTTCAGAACACAAAACCTTACCAGCTGCTAATGGACAGGTAAGCAGTTCTATTTCACTTTTACTGGTACATGATTGTATTTTGTGTTTATTGGACAATCAGGGTGAGAAGGTGCATAAAGCTGCGTAATGAGCATCTCATACACAAAAGCAGCAAGTCGGCAACTATGAATTTCAATGTTTAGTATGATTAAATGGTTAGATATTACATTTATATATTTTTTTTTTTCTTCTAAGAAGCCATTATCTTCCCAACCACAATTTTATTTTGGTACCTGTATTTTAGATCTGGAGAATTGACCATGCAAAAGTAATCTTTGAAAATTGTGAGAACCCTAGTAAATTAAAAGGGCTATTCAATCAACCACACTTGTTTTATATCTCTCCCCATTATTCACATAATCCTACTCAACATGTGAATGCATAAAGCTGAGCTTTATACTTCATACTGTTGCATATAAGATATGACAGTTGACAAGCAAAGTATACATCCAGTCAAATAAAGAGCAAGTCTCAGGGACCTGAGCGCAAGCAAGACTGCAAATGGCTTATTGAATCTGATCCACAGTATTGTGTGTGTGTGTGTGTCTTTTTAGGTCAAACTCGCACCTGACTAGTGCCATCCCTCCACTCCGAGTGGGCCAGCTCCACTCTCATAATTTGCTATCCGAACTCTCAACGAGAGAAAAGAACCTCCGAAAGATGATGGAGGGTGAGGATGAATTGTAACGATTAATTAAGATGAGGGGAAAGTGTATTTTAAGATATTTAACAACAATTTCTGGGATACAGTATGATCAGTATTAACTATTATCTCTTTCTGCCCCACCACTACTTGCCATTCTCAGAACCGTTCAATGAGGCGCCCATTCTTGAGATTGTCCAGTCTCACAGCAGCTCTGCTGGCTCCCACATGGGGACTAGTTCAGGACTACAGAAGAGGAAATATGGCATGGCTTTCCTGGAGAGTAACACAGCAAACTCTGCCTCCCAGGAACCTCCACCACTGCTCTACAGCAGCAAAAAACCCTTTCTGGCAGACCAGAGCCATCATGCTTCATCCATGTATTCCTCTGAAGGCCTCTCCCAGAATCCTCACGCTGGCTCCGGCCATAGCCGACTCCTTGACACTTCAGCCCATCACATGGTGGGTCTAGGGTCCAGCTCTAGCCACCACTCAGGGACCATATTCCCCCCTTCCCACTTCCCCAGTGGAGGTGCCTCACAACAAGCCATGTACGAAGGGAGGAAAGTACTGATGTGCACTCTGAATAACTGCTGCTGCTCCAGGGCCCCCGCTGCTCGTGCGCGGCCTTCATACCCAACATCAGACTCCTTCCCCTCCATGACCTCTCAGGAGTTTCCCCCACATGCCCCGCTACCTGCAAGCCAGCCACTGCAGCATTTTCCCATGAGGGGACTGATGGAAGCCTCACAGACAGCCCGGCACCCTGACTTCTACGGGCTCTACGGCCAGCCTTCAACCAAGCATTATGGGACCAAGTAATGAGCTAGAATCTGCATTTGTTCCGGTGAATTAAATCAGAATTAGCATCAAGATTTCCATGTTTGCTTTTTGTCCCTTTCCAGTTTGGTTCAGAGACATGTTATCAGTTTGTGTCTCCAGCAACCATTCTGTTCTGACATTTACTTGACCCCGTTTTGGGAAACCATGCCCTGTTAACTTTGGTAGCCCTGTTTACTTCCCGAATCACAGAGACCGTAGTAATGCTCTAATTTGAAAACGCAAGTTTGTATTTTTTTGTATTTATTTTCTGTTTCAATTTGACTGAAAGTGCTAATGTGAATAATGTAGTCTTAAATCCGTTCAAGCAGTGAACTAAAGAAGCCACATATCCTTCATCCCGAGTCCTGACGTGGGACTCCAGAGACTTCAGTGCCTAAAAATACTGTTAAAACACGCTCTTATCGTACTTGCAAGTTCCTAGCTCTTGATTATTTCCTGTTTGCGGCTGAAAGCATGCAGGGAGCCTCTCCATGCACTCTAGAGTCCATGTGGCTTTAGAAACACACTGGACTACAAATGCTTGTCAGGTTTTTCATTAATTTTTATACAAGATTAGGAATAAACCAAAATCAGTGGAAAATTGAATAAACAAGCATATTTACCTTGTGTTGTATTTGAAGCATTGGTTTACAGATTTTAAAGCAATCCTGTGGCTTTTTATCCATGGTCAAAGTGTATATTTTAAACGGAGTAACACAATTGTTATTTTAAATGTCATGTTTGATTATAGTTTGAGGTCTGTTTGTACTGAGAAGCACATTGTGTGATTTGTTCCGAGGTTTTACAGTTTGTCTCACTGGGTTACAGTTGAAATGTCAGCGCTTCCAGCAAAGCCATTATTGCAGTGCACCCACCCTGCAACTCACCCACAATCTATTCATAGCTTACGGCTTGTAAATGGGTGGGGGGGAGCAATGCACTGGATGACCACATGTTTGAGATCTACTGTATTCAGAGGAATCCTGGAACACGGTGGAGGAGGTTTGGACAATGATTTGTTACAGACCTGGGCCACAGCAGGCCTATTATCTGCCAATTTAGGACCGTTCACTTTCTTGACAACATCCTGGTCTCGGGCAAAATCTCTGTCTCATCCCTCTTTGTCTCATTATTGGAGCTTGTTGTCAAGTTAGGTCAGAGAACAGGAATAACTGATGAGCAGCACTTCCCTCCCCTCGCCTCTGTTTCTGCCTCTCCCGGGGTATCATTTGCCGGGGCTCGCTGCAGAGAAAGGAGGGGGAGGGGGAGAGCGGCGGATGGTATAAGTGCAGAGTTTTAATGAGGGCTGGGACAGCATAGTCATCTACTTATCTGTCACTCATGGTCCTTTCATCGTCTCTCCCCCCCCAACAGCAAGGCGGTGTGATAGAGGGAGTGAGCTGAGAGGGAGGAGTGGAGAAAGGGGGGGAAATTGCTAGAGAGACAGGGGGTGGGGGGGGCGCAGAGCAAGTGAAGCACATCACTTATTTATGGGTTATAAAATGTTCTGCCCTCCTGTTTTGTTCTTCCTTTTCTCTTGTCCAGGCTGTTTTTTTTCCCCCCTTAATTCAAATTCAATAGAGCGAACACTAACATTTCTGATATCCTTTCCACAGAATCCAGCCCCCTCTAGAAGAGAATACATGAGGCAGAGGAGTAGGAGGAGCGGAGGTTTAGTTACAGTGTGGCATGAATCTGACATTTATTGTGTGTGTGTGTAAGCCTATTAGCATTCCCCTTGAGCAGTTCCTTCTGTGTGTTATTAATAAAACATACAGTAGATATCCTGAAGGAGGCCATAGCCTTAATTTAAGCCATATAAATCATTTCATTTATAGCTGCATGTTTATATCAACCTCGCCATTTTAAACTAAAAAAATGTTCAAAGTAGGCATTTAAGTGTTGACAAAAGTCTCTTATGTTATTGAAAATGATTGAAAGACATTTTGGTAAAGTGTTTTCTCAAGCAATATTTTGAATGCCCACTGCAGACCATTAGACAGTCAAATGGAATTGTCATTTATCAATCAATCGACACAAACATTAAGCTGTGTAGCTCTGTGTGTGTGTGTGTGTGTTTGGTTTGTGCTGCCTTGTGCAGGTTTGGTGCGAGTCGAATCCTGTTGTATGAGTGAATGTGTGCTCAGGTGTTAGTGCACGATCAGCCAGTTACTGTGTGTTTCCTAACGTGTGTGTGTGTGTGTGTGTGTGTGTGTGTGCTTGCTCAGTGAGGTTACATATAGGGTAAAGGGTGATGCACTTGGCAGCTGTGCTCTGTTGTGGCAGGTGTGTTGGAGCTGTATATGTATGAGCACAACACGTCCCTGCCTGCAACAGGACATGAGCCTGTAGTGTGTATGTGTGAGTTTTCAATGCATGGGGAGACTGTCAGCTGTTTGTGTGCTTTATCCAGTGTCTAGAGGTACTATTGGAGTTACAGTAGGCAATAGCTCTCTTTTTCTGTCTTTCCCAGCATTTACTATATTTCTCAGTGTATTTTTGTTTGATGAAATGTTGCTACCGTAACATGTTGTAATAGCTCTGCAACATTTGCATCGCAGCCACAGATCCACTGCTGCTCAAGCCAAAAGAGGATGTTTGACATTTTACAAATAACTATTGTGTCTTAAAGGAAAGATCCACCCTAAAACACCTCAGATTTTAGTGTCATTTCCTCAGAATGAAAGAAAAGGGATTTGCAGATTTGCCATGTTGCGCCAAGATTAAATACTCAAAACAGAGTGAATACAGCCATAAGACGGTGGGGTGAAAGTAATTATTAAAATTACAAGAAAGTCTCCAACTCACTACTGTACTGAACTTCACAGGCTGGTTATGTATAGCAGCTGAAGGGTATCTGAGGGTGGAGTTTTCCTCTGTAACTCAGGCCTTGATGAATATTATTGACATAGGCCCAATACATTTGCACAGCTTGCAGCTTGCGTAACCATCCTGTCAGTTCAGCAGTGGATGTGAGAGGTGGCTGACATGGCAGCCTTGTAGTATGTGGAATATATGAGTGGCTATTAGTCTGGACGCACACACAGTGTTAGCAGACCTCCCGGTAACAGAGACAGGAACACGGCCATGTACAGCATAATGCATACAGAGCGGCTATTCATAAACCATGCAGAATGCTAACCTTTATCTGATAAGGGCTTTGAAATCTGTGCCAAAACTCCAATCCAGGATGGCAGCGCGCGCACACACACACACACACACACACACACAAAAGCACAGATTGCAAAAACATCAAAGACAAAGAGCCGTGGCCAATGTTTATTGATCTCCACGTCTATTTTTGCTTGTGAAAATCATTGCAACATAAACCAGATCTCTGTTGAGTTTGAGCTGAAGGGAAACAGGCAACATTAACACAACGTATATGAGGGCAATAAGCAAACACATGAAGGGTGTGTGAAGGTGAGCTGCACCAGTGGGAATGTGGTTGTATACATGAATGTGGCAGGCAGTTCACATCAAAATTAAAGGGCACTGCAGAGTCACAGCTGTATCAGTTTTTGAGTGAGAAGTGCTTCGGCTGTTGCCATAGTAACTTTGAACCGCACTAGAGTGACACATGCAAGTGTCAGAGGTGGAAACTAATGAAATATATTTTCTCCAGTACTGCACTTATGAGTATAATTCTGAGTATATGGTTATTCCCTTTATTATTCCACAACATTTTAGAGGGAAACATTTACTTTTTACTCCACTAGCTTTTTCTAAAGGCTGTAGTAGAAATGCTAAAAGGTATTGTACCTAAATTATACCTACGTGTAATTCGGTTTTGTCCATAAGGTGTAGAATCTATACTATAGATGAACGTTTTTGTTGCACAGTTGAGAGGTGTGTGTGCCGTGTGCGAGTCACGGTGACGAGATGGCAAACAGGAAGTTCTCTCAGATAGGTATTTACCATAAACGTCTCAGATTAGGCTGTTTGAAGAGGCACTTTTTAAAGGTAGCAGACGTGTCCACTTCGGCCAGACAGAAAGTGTGAATGTAGCAAGAGAGGGAACAACAGAAAAACACAGACAGAAAGGGTCGATATCCCCCAGTCAGCTGTCTTTCTACATGTCTTTCTACATGCACAGGCACCAGAAAACCCCCAACTTTGCCTCTCTCCAGTTCAGCGTAGCGACCTAATTTCTCTTTCTGTTTTATTGGTAGCATTATGTTGCACGTGTACTTTCCGAAGACACCTGCATTACTGGATCACTTACTGTCTTGAGAGATCCAAACACTTTTGAATGAATTGGGTAAATGAGGGCAACATGCGTAAATGCTGAAAGTATTTTTTCATGTACTAGGCGTGTGTTAAAATGTGTACTTAGGTATGTTTGTGTTCAAATGTAGGCAACTTATGGCAGTGCTGTATGTCTTGGTAAATAGATATTATTATGTACATGTAATTTTAGTTTGACAGCCAAGAATATGGTTACTAAAAATGGGCTCCTGGAATGTTTACCTACTTTTGTGCTATATTTGAAGTATACAGTATATTTTCCAATATGCACAAGTATATTTATCATTGTGTTTTTTGCCCTTAGTAGTTAAAAGGGTGAGTTAAAATTAGACTTTACCAGGTGCATTTCAGAGAGTCTGGACTGTTCCAATCAACTTGGCATATAATAGGGTCCTAAATAGACACCAGAGCGCACAGACAATAATGCCCTTTTATGTGTTTAGTGATTGTTTTCTGTTATGTGTTATCTGTTATTGTTACAGTTATGCCATAAATCCGTCCATTTTTTAATCTAGTTCTCACTGCAGTGATTTGGCATTGACTCTACCCCAGTGGGATCAGAGTATTTTTACTAGCTGACTGAAACACTTCTTCACGTCCTACTGCTTAATGTCACCCTGGACCAGGTCAGAGAACTGGTGGACAGCTGCTGGTAGACAGACAGACGACACGCCCCTGGCAGCCATGACACATACCTGGATGGATTCACTCAGTACAAACAGGTTCAAGTGTTTTGAACTGTGATATGTTGTTTATGAGTGTGTGTGTGTGTGTGTGGCACCACTGAAGAGCAGCTGTTCTACACTGAGAAACCGCACGACTGTTCCACCTGAACACGAGTGAACTATGAACCTCACTGGACACGTCATTTCAGGTGAGCCCATAAGTCAATGTTTAGCATAATAACAGTACGTGATGTTCTGGTAGTGGGTGAATCGTTCAGCACCTTGGTCAGCTATACCACCCACAATGCTGCATCACCTTATTTCTCATCATAATGCCAACAGCTTGTCTGTTATCTAGCTCAATTAGCTGAAAATGAGGGACTCAGCAACCTCTGTCAAAGATTTTCCAGTTACATGATTACTCTCACTGTACTTCATGGTACTTTCCAATTTATTTTAAAGCCCTACTAATAATTAAAAACCAGTCATCCATGTACTGTAGGCTCATCTCTAATACTTCTACAGATCAGCAGTTCTAAGCCCACTCTTAATGCATTGAAATTAATGAGGCCATCTTTTTTTTTTAAATGTGTCTGCTGTGTCAAAAAAAAATCCCGTAACAACCATAGTGTTGTCAGTGAGGAAAATATACAAATAATGAGGTAAACATTACATTCACAACATATGGTTGATGGATAGACTTATGGACTTATATAGTAATATGTTTCACAAGCTGTTGTGCTCATTTAGAGCTCCAAAAAGCCCATTTCCTCACTTTCATATGGACAGAAAAAATAGGATGTTTAACTGTAGAATGGAAATCTGAATTGTTGCTATCCATAAAACAGTTTTTAAAAAAAGGACTCAAATTTAAAGCAAGACAAGATCATGTGCAGCCCTTCCTGTGGTTTTATGCCTCATTTTCAGTACCACTTCTTTTAACATGCTTCTGTGTGTGAACCGGCAGCTTGTTGTTGCTTATGCTACAGACACAAGCACTGCTCTGGACACAGCTGTAACCTCTACGTGAAGGTGGGGACTTAACGCACCACGCAGATGCTGGACCATAAAACCCTTATATCCAATAAAAGTGGTGTAAAGCTTCACAAAACTCCCACTCAGCGTACACCAGTGGGATGCGGTTTATGAGTCAGAAAATAAGAAGCGGCAGCACCTGCTCCGAGTCAAGGTGACATTAACTAGTTGGAGGATTGTTGCACATTGATTTGCTATCTGTCAAATGACCCCTGTGGTGGTGTGCAATTCAATCAGTCTGCCTCTTGAGCTGAGATACTCTCGTGACCTGTGAGCGCGGCATCCAAACAGGTAGTGTGGTGTTACTACTCTTCTGGTTTCTTACCTTCCCCTCTCAGAGAGAGACGGCGTCGCTGTCACAATAACGCGGCCACCTGGGACAATCCAAGGGTAAGAGGTTGAGTACAACACCCTAATAATGCAAAATCATTTATTTAATCTTCCTTTGATTAAAGTGTCCCCCGCCCTCCTTGTCTTTGTGCCCCTGCTCCCCCTCAATCCTGTCTCCTTGTTAACAGAAAGCTGCCATCAAGGGCATCACACAGGTGGCCGTTTCTCATGTTACCATGGCAGCACCTGGCGTGACTTAGTTGTTAGTACAAAAAAATTGTGGTAGTGTTACCCCTCTTATGGACATCTGGTGCTCAGCGGCGTCGCTTGTTTAGCTTTCCCTCCCTCGGCTTTTTCCCTCTTCCTGTCCCACTGTGGTGCCACCCATCACTATCTTGAGACAGGAGAGGTATTATTTTATTGCCGGTGAACTGTGAGCGCACGTAGCTGAATCTGTTTTGTATTTTTCCATCATGTTTACGTGGACAGGGCTTCTGTGGTTGATCAAGCATACAGTGCGTTGTCATTTGTGAGCTGGGTTGTGTTGGGTTTAACAATGCTTCTCCCTTGTGCTGACCCCCCCCCCCATCTGTTTCCCTGCATCTCCTCCAGTCTTATCTGCATGGTGCCTGCAGCCTGCTCGCTCTCACCAGAATATTATAACAGCAGTTGACAGATGGGCAGAACTTTCAGACTGGACTGTGGTTTTATCGGCTATTTGCAGTTGACAATTACCGTCCAGATGAATCCTTTATTAAGTACAGCTAAGAAACACTTTCAAATGTGCATTATATGTGACGAGGACGGTCCGTCTTTGTGATTTTTCTAGCTCCATGGCACTGCACCTCAGGATGAAGATAAAGTGCGGTGTGTCCACCTCAACAGCGGGGGGTCTAATGAGACAGGCTGAAATGGCTCTGACCATGTGCAGATGAAGCCGTTGTGAAATCTGCCACAGTGGTCACGTTTACATGTGAGGGTGTTTATACAGTGCAGATGGGATCGGAATGTGTATGTATTCGTCGACGACGCAGACTGTGACCCGATACAAACACTTCATCGAGTCACCCAAAAAAGTCACCCATCGGCCACTACAATGAGTTACTCGTTGGCGGTGGTTTATAGTCATCTTAGCCAATACTTTTACGCAGCAACAGTTAGCTTCAGGTAGACTTGCTTTGTTGGGGAATGTCTGTATTCATCCACTCTCAGCTTTGTCACAAGTCTTTTACATTTTTCTTCATTTGCCTTTATTTTCAGCATGTAGACCCGTCCAACTGAATGCTAGGCCACTGTCAATCAAATTGGATGAAACCACACCCACAAAGATATGTGAGTTTTTAAGTGTTAAAGATGCGCTGTGGTTATAAATTGATATTGACTTAAGCACAATTCCAGCTTTCTACATCTGTCTACATACACTACTTACTGTGCTGTGTGTGTTTCAAAGGCACTAATCTTAAGTGACCTTGTAGGTACATAAACTATTATATTTTAATGCAATTGGCTAAAAATGACTTCATATGAATTCAAAATGCAGATAAATAAAAACAAATGTTTTCTTGATGCTTGAACTTCACATTTATGATTGACATCACGTAGAAAAACAGTATGTTGGAATTACAAACCACTGGAAATGGAGATACTCCTGTGCACCAAGAACATGTCATAAACTGTATGTATGTTAAATCAGCTGATTGCACCATTGGCCCTGAATCACGCGCACACACACACACACTTTTACAATAACAGTATTTTCAAACAATACCAGAATCCACTGGTGGTTAAAGACATTTTCCACCACTGGTGCGATAAATCCATGTCAGTGGTTGCTAACATGTACAGTATAAAACACTGGGTGGCATTCAATAGAAAAAACAGTTCTTCTATAAGTGAAAGTCTTTTCCGCAGTTAAATACACTGCTGAGACCAGTGAGAAACTGACTGGTGGAGAGGCGAGAATATCAGAGCCTGTCGTGATGTTCCTTCCTCCAACAGCGTGTTCAGCTGCCACCACACTAAGCGTTCACTTGGCTGTGTGGAAGAACTACTAAATTTGTAAAATGTGTCCGTCTGGTACAAAAAAACCTGCTATTTCTTAAAACATATCAGCGAGTAAGTGAGGCCATTCCAAAAACCCATCGGTGACATCTCCGTCTACTGCTTCTTCTTTGCTGGTTTAATGGGGATGATCTCGTCCTCTTCTTCCTCCTCATCTTCGTCATCCTCGTCAGACAGGTCTGACTCATCAACCTGCGAGGCTGCACAAGAACAGAGGAAAATGTTAAATCAGTCTTGGATTGAACCCTGGTATTATATTCAAGGCCAGAAAGGTGGCTTCATTTAATCTGCCCTCTTAGCTGACCCCACGCGCTGTTATATAACTGTGCAGTGTGCAGCTGCACACTTTCAAAACTTTGAATTATCAAAAGTGTCAAAGGCCTTTATATTATTCAGAAAGAAATTAGACGTTTTATTGCCCAAAGATACATTTAACTTTTCATGTAGTTTCATGTAGTCAAATTCAAGAGAAACTGAATAAAGAAACAAAAGTGTTCCAGAACCAAAGAACGCCAGTTTGACTGTAGACCGGTTATTCTAATACTTTGTATCAAGTAACCTGATGATTATTTGCTGGATTTACTACATTAATGATTGGTCGGTAAAATGTCAGAAATTAGAGAAAACTACTCGTGACAATTTCGAAAGGCACAAGACGACATATTCAAATAGTTTGTTTTGTCCAACACTTGATAATAAAAAATAAAAAAAAGATATTCAGTTAAATAACACAGACGTAAACCAACAACTATGCACATTTTTAAAAACTGGAACCAAAGAACTTCTGATACTTTTGCTTGAAAGACAATGACTGATTATTACATTGTTGCAAATACTTTTTTCTCCTGTTGATAAACTAAGGAATAACTACTTGTTTCAGCTCTAAAGCAGCGTGCTTTTATTTGTTTGTGCGTTACCTATGAGGTGCAACCCGCTGACGGTCACTGGTCCGGTCCCGGCCTTGAGCCGGAGGGTCACTGGGGCTTTCAGCTCAAACTCTCCCAGACTCACCTGAGGGACAGAACGTGGAAGTTGAGACACATCACCAGCACGTGTGGTACATTAGCCTGCACGTACAGAGACACCACTACACTGTACCATAGGCAGATAGTTGGTGTGAAGGTTGGCGATGGGCACTGATGTAGTCTTTCCTTGGTGGTTCATGGCCGTTACCTCCACCACATTACTCTCCTCTTTGGCACCCTCCCCCAGACAAACCTGCAGGAATGACAATAACGTATTCACTTGACATTTATCCACTCGGCTGATTTGGCTGGTGGGTTTGAGGTGTCGCTACATAAAACAAATATGACACCAACTACAGTTTAACGGGCTCGGATACATGGATACAAACGTCCCCGTAAGCCCTGCATTAAAAGTGATGGGGCGAAGACGTTTGCACCCCTTTTGAATTTCATTCTCACTACAGTCTGTTGCAACTGTACATACTGTTCTGAGTTCAAGGAAGTGCTCCAGGTCCTCTTCGTCTCCTTGGAAAGTGTAGAAAGGCACTTTAGAGGACAGCTCGCAGCCTGGAAGACAAAACCAGGATAATTTTTTTTTTTGCTAGTTCGTTGATGTCACTGTGTAAGTCGCTGCACTTGGCTCTTAGTACCCAAAAAAAAAAAAAAGCATGTGGGGAATATCAAAGCAGGACCATCGCTGCCGGAGCATCACAGGAGGGACCCACGTGTTCGCCGACGGAGGCTACAAACCGCAGAAAATGCTCTTACTGAACAGGAAGCTCTCCAACTTTGACTGAGCAGCCGCGCCGACGTGAGACGATTCATCGTCGAGCAGAGACATTTTGTCGAAGCGTTAAATTCGGGTTTTGCTGCTCAACACTTTCACAGCCAAACGAACCCTGCGCGAGAAACAACAAGCGCGTCGCAGACGGTGAGGACACGGACGCGTCATCAATGTGCGCCGGTGGCTGTTTATTTCCCCCCTCCAGGCCGAACAGCAGCAGACTGCAGCCTAGTCTACTAACGTACCCGAGATGTTAACGGATACAATTTAAATGAAAAGTAAATTAAAATCAGTCAGCGTAAAAAAAAAAGAAAAAAGAACCAAGTAATTAAAGCTTACTTTAAAACATTAAAACAATAAGGATTTTAAAAAATGACACATGTACTCACATCTGCTTAAAACTATGTTAAACGTTTCCCCCGTGATGTATGGCTGCCGGGGAGCCCAAATATGTACTTTAACACAACAAAGTGTGATACTGAAACTCAGTAACCGTCACCCATCAGCATTTCTAAATACGTGTTTTGCCCAAGAACCTTGTACAATCAAGAAAAACTAGCTCTAAGAAGCAGTTGAATGTCAATTATTCCACAATACATAAATGAAATGAGAATTTATGTTTAAATAGGATTTTTCACTAGTTGAAGGTTGTAAAAGTTGACTTAGTAAAAACCCCAACAGGACCACGTTCTTTACTAACTGTGCTGAACCAGGTGTATTTAGTGATGGAGACACGTGTGCAGCCATAAGCTTCCTCTTAATTGTGAAAACAGAGATGCTTCCTTCAGGGCAGAGATTAAAAAACAAGCTTTACACTGGACAGAAATGTCCAGAGAAATCTGTGCAACACAAAGGACAAAAATCAACATAGTCACTTATTATGGTTTATTAGTTTTTAATCTCATGTATTTTACATACAAATTGTACATGGTAAACTGTCACTTCTATAACCCCCCCAACCCTAAACTCAGATAATCAAAATGTACACTTGGAGCCCCTTCTCTCAGTCAAAGCTCATTTTCTATAAAGGCCGGTGGGCAGAGGAGAAAGCTTGATTATCGACAAAACTGTAAATTAACCATTTTAAATCCAGCCTGAAAATTCTTCTGTCATTTCAAAAGACGAATCTGTTGGCGAGTTTCACACTTTGCTGAAACACAGCCAGGGAGGATGGCTGTACAGGACAGGGCATGGTAACAAGGACAGAATTTTCTTTTGCCTAAACAACAACAACTGAAATGCTAGCCAGTTTCAATAAAGATTTACAATAATAATAATAGTAATAATAATAATAACACTTTATGATTGACTACAGTATTATGCTCATAGAGGTGAGTGGCATGCTTCTTCCTCTATGTAGCCAAGATGAGGTTATTCTAAAGGACTGCCACACCAAATTCAATACGCCTCATGCACATTATGAATGTACACAATATCAAAATATCACATTGTGAAGCAGCTACCAAAGAGCAACTGATGATCCTCATGTAACCAACAGAACACTCCTATCTTCAGTCCAAGTGCTTTCTGAAAATTAACTACACACATTTACAAAAACAAATGGGAAACGCGTCAGAATAGAAAACATTCAATGGGCAGATAGGAAATGGCCTTGGAATTTCTGCTCCAAACCCCCCCCCAAACACACCTACACAGTTCAAGTGTGGGAGTCAGTGCCACTTTGGTGACAAAAACTGAACAACCTCTGTAGTATAGTGCTCAGCAAGGCTCAACTGAGCGGATATTCATTTGAGAGTATGCAACGTGGAAACAATGCAGGCGGATGCAAAATGACGTAAATATACGTAAACAAATTATTTGCTGTCACCAATGACAAGCTAAATTACTTTTTAGCACAGCACATCTCTTGAACACCTCAGATCACCTGCTGCTTCTCAAGTCAGGTTTGGAATTAGTGGTTAAGAAAAAAGAACTAAACATCGTTATATCAGTGGGATACTTGACTGAGCATCCTCTAACAGTGACTTCCTGCCAGTCAGCTTAGGTTTCCTGGAGGATTTCTGTGCTGGAGTTTGGGATCTGTGGAATTTGGGCAACAAGGTCCAAAATCAACCTTCTCTAGTTCTGACTGACACCTTTACACAGAAGACACTGGGGCCTGCAATATAAAACTAGAATACAAAGGCAATAAACCAAAAGGCAATAGCTTAAAAGGGGAAATAAGAACAAACAAAAAAACCCCCACACAAAACAGTGGAATTATAAAAAAGAAAAAATGGCCACAAGCAAAGCACTGAACTGAAATTGGCTGAGAACCATGTTTGTAAACTTGGAAGCTTTTCTATTACTTTCCAAAGGTCTACTGTTACGTAAATGAAAATTCAGAGGACCTCCTAGTTGAGTCTTTTACAGTCTTAACATATATTTCCTCGTTGCTGGTCTGTGACGATCTCCTATTAAGGGTTTCACAAACCCCAGAAGTTACAATTTTCCACCCTTCTTGTGTACTTATTCAAATCACTCTTTGTTTTTTAACAAGCCACTTAAAAAGGCCTCTTTCTCCATGTCTACTGTGGAGCAATTGGAAATACCATGTGATGATGGAAACGCTCACATTGCACCTGACATCCTGTATGAAGGTGTCCTACTTCTGTCGACAGCTGTGTTATTTCTCTGTGTTAAAGCTGGAAAAGCAGGATGTGGGGGTAGTGAGACACTACCTGAGATACAGGCCACCCTCATTTCACAGCTCTGCCTCCATTTCAGATACAGACACTTTGCGTTAGGGCACGCGGACAAAATCCATGTAATGGCTACTGGATTAAATGAGAAAAGGCTTATGGAGTTATCAATTCCTGCCTCCTGGAGGTATACGAGTACTGGGACCCCAGATATTAATACTGGAGTGCCTCTCCTCCATGTTGGCTCAAATCAGCTGACTACAGAGCACTCCTCTGCCTTTTAGCTTCGGCTCTGCGGACTCCAAACAGAGCCATAACATTAAGGGCAGTGCAGGGAATCTGTGTGTGCGACTGCTGTGCTTCTGTACACAAATCCTAAAAAGAGGTTTCCCGGGGCTAGCCCAGATGGTAATGTAGTATAAAATCATCATGGAAGTTTTTCTCATGAAGGTAGCACACATGTTCAAGCCACGTTGACTTGCTCTCTCTCGGTCTCTTATAGTAGCAGGACGTTTCTTCATAGGCTGCGTCCCATAATGATGACATCTTTGGGGAAGCCCTCCATTTTGGCCACTTCAAAGCATCCCAGCTTACTATAGAAGTCCAACATTCTCTTATCCGTCTGACGAACCTTACAGAACGCACCATGGGACCCTGGAAGTGAAAGACAAAAATGGATAACTCTTGTCAGTAAACAAATTAAATAAAATAAAAATCCAAGAAATTGTCTTCCCTACAATCAGTATGACCAAATATGGTGTTAAGCTGACGAGAATGTTCTCCGGTGTCCCTGACCAGTAACAAACTGGTCAAAGACCTCTGTCACAGGAAGATGAGATTAAGAGAGTTTCTGTTTCTTACAAGCTTTTTCTGCCTCAGATTATCAGTCAACAGGTTCACTTTTATACTTTGGTTTGGATGACATAATCCTATATTTGTGACCCATGATTCACACTTTCCTCGCTAAATGGATGTTAAAGAAGGCAAAAGAACTTCATGATAATGATACAAACAGAACATCTACACATGAGGTTCTAATCTCAAAACTTTACTGTGACATGGATAAACTATGTCTAGTGAGAATAGAACTCAGAAATGTGCTCGTTGTTTTGGACTCTGCTCTCATTTTCACATTACATCTAGGTATGATCAGTGAGCCTGCTTGTTTTCAACTTTAGAAACACAGCCACTGTTATTTAAATACATGTATTATTCTACACCTCTGACTTAAAATGAAATATTACCCTTTTACAAAAACACCCTTATTAACATAACACTAATACAAGATGTTATTTCTGTAGTAAGCACAATGAACATTGTTGTCATAAATGAAAATGGCTGCCACCTACCGTTGGCCTTAAGAGAAGATAGAAGACATCCCATCATGCTTTTGGCCACACTAGGGTCAGTGACCTTGGCGTGAATATCAACCTTGATGAGAGAGGGAAAATTGGAGTGGAAAGAGTCTGGAAGACCCTCCTCCTCTTCGTGGAAACTCAGCACCATCTTCTACAGGGTCAACAGACAGAGATGGCAACATAAAATTCAACCGTAGGAGAAACAATCGCATGCTACAGATATTATGAAAGTAAGGGAGATGGTTTAAGATCCTACCTCAGCCTCTGTGAGGTCCTTCTGACAGTCAGGTTTGTGGTATTTCTCTTGCATGAAAGGAATCCAGCTCAATTCACATGTCTTGAGGAAGGGCTCGACATCCACGGTACCAAGAGCGTAACCGCAGATCCCTTCGTCATCCTCTAACACAAACCCATACTCTGAACTCAGTGTCAGGAGACCTCCTACTAACCTGTGAACGAACAGTAAGCAACGTTGATTTGCAATGCAGGGAAAAGTTCCAGGCTTTAGTCTGGGCTGATTGTAAACAAAACATTTTACCTGTCTCCTATGAGGTCAGGATCCTCATCAGAGAAAGATGCATCTTCCAGTCCTTCACAGTACATTTCTTTACAGATTTTATAAACTGCAGTCTGGACAAAGACAGACAGATGAAGCTGTTATTGTTGTCAAAAGTATAATAATGTAAAGAGCAGTTGAGAATAGCCTTGTGGCATATTGAGTGCAGAACATTCACAGCTTAAACTAGGCCGGTTCTGTTGGGAATACAAGCAACATATACTGCCCAAAAAAATTAAAGGAACACATTGAAAACGCATCAGATCTCAATTTTGAAAGAAATAAATCATGCTGGATATCTATTTCTGGTATGGACTGGGTAATGTGCTTAAAAGGTGTTCCTTTAATTATTTCGAGCAGTCTAGTATCTGCAACCATACGTTCATAATGTTTGTGTTATAACATTAATGATTAACGTAACTGTTGGTACATAAGAATGAAAAACTTGAGTTCTGGTAAAAAAAAAATAAGGTGCTCAAGGGCACGACTAAACGCACAAACAAACATCTTACCTCATCTTTGGGAAAGTATGGCCGTATGGAATAGAGTTTAGAGGTTGGCATTGAAGGTGGAGGTTGGTGGAAAAGATCGTTTGCCCCTTCGATTGGCAACAATCTCTGTGGGTTCAAAAGAAACAGGTTCAGTTTCACTGAGCCCAGATGGGGTGCTGCTTTGGCAGACTGCCTCACTGTGCATTTGCACCCGTTGAACCACTATCAAACCAAAAGGAACTATAGACGAGAGCAAAGTGCTTCGCAATATATTGTAGTAAAAAACTGATATTCCTTATTGATCTGACAGTGGACCGCAAGAGCAAACATCACATTTTTCTCATTTAAGGAAAACTAAAAAGGAACGTAGCACAACAAGCACATACATACTTGCTTTTCAAATATAATAAAACAAGGGTGGTATTTTGGTCTGACTAAGGTTTTACTGGCTGAAGGAGATGCTCCTTTCCCTTTTGTAAGACATCGCAATATTTCGCTGCGCAGGACCCTCCTGTTGAGAAAAATAATGATGCTGGCGCAGAGAGACAGAGAGAACTCCAGGACACAAACCAAAGAGGCAAATTAAATGTGAGCAAACCGAGTCTTTCAATAGCATCTCAGTTGCCATCATAAGTCTTGCGACTCTCCAAGGATGAAATTGAATACTTTTGGCTGGGCAGGTGTGTTTGATCATGGAGTTTTCCCATTGCAAATATGCTTGCGTTCTCGCAGGCGCTGCGATGCTTTTGCGTGCGCTTGCAAAGGGTTGGCTTGGTAATTTGTGCGCTGTGCTTTCCTGCAAAAAAAATGAGATGTCATGAAAATAAAACCTAGCCATGCTCGCTTGCGCTGCGTGCGCTAGGGAAAAGCAGCATCTCCTTGGGCAGTTGCTGAAAGGAATTCAAATTAATCAATAAGGAAATGCCATGCCAAACACGGGCTGTACCCACTTTTATCAGGATGGGTTTCAGGTCACCCATTCACCTCCCACAGACTGATAATATCCCAAAGTAATACAAGGACATGAACTCCTTTGGAGAACAAGTGACGGGGATGGAACCCAGATGGTACGAAGCCTGACCCATTACAATCAGCTCACCTTCGACAGACCAAAGCCCTTCAAACCTACGGACATATTACCATCGTCTTCTTTGCTAACACTATTTCTTTTTTTTTTTTCCATTTGATTGCTGTAAATTCAGTGCATTAGATACCTGGAACTCTCCTGCTAGACCTCCCCTAAAGGCCCAGGGCTCTTGGTCTCCTCTAAGGAATTGTGCTGAGGACTGACTACGACACCCTGTTAGGAGCAGAGCCAAGCGGACATCGTTACCACAGGATGGGGCTCTCTGACACAGATGAAGCGAGTGGGGAGATGGGGAGGAAGGGGGGGGGGGGGGGGTCATATGTATCTAATAGCATAATCCGTATGAGTAAATGTCTTTTTAAAATATTTAAAACATAAAAAAAAAAGGACCTAATTTGGAATAGATAAATTATATTCAGAGGAAATATTTTATGGGGCTCAAGCAACTAAAGCTCACATTTTAAATACGTTATAAATGATAGCTAAAAGCTTTTATGCACCTTAAATTCTCCGTGTCAATATGACAATGTGAAACTGCTCCACATAATACGGTACGCAGGTCTCAGGAAATAAGTTCCATCGTGCAGTGCAATGGAGCCACTCCGAAAAGTAAAGAGAGAACAAAATTAAGTGCAGCCCCCTCGGTGTTTCAGGAAGAGGAATACTCATCTGAATAGCTGACGGAATTCAGAAATATTACACTGACCATCAGAACCAAAACCTGAACTGCCTATGGACCACAAACGTAAGCTTCAGCTGCTGTCACCCCACTGATCTTAGCACCCCGTGTGAAGTCACATTCTCATCTTATCTGCCTCATCACATGACTGGGGAGCATGAGTCATCAAACCAGGAAGACAGAAGGAGAGGTAGTATGAACATTCCCCGAGTGAAAGGGCCTCTCGGCTTACTACTTAAAGCCTCAATCAGACAAAAGATGAAACATGCACATAAAGAGGAGTATGTATCTATAGCACACGGACGGGGCTCTTAGAGTCTGCAGTGTTGCTGGTAACAAAGTCTAACCCTGGTTGATGAGAAGCCCCGTCATGTGACCAGACAAATGCAGCGCGCGGGAAGGACCACCTAACACTGCTTTACATATGAACCTCCCTCATCCTGATACTTTAATCAATTCCTTTGACGAACTGACACAACACAGCACTCATATGCACCCACGGGAGGAACTCTGAACTTGTTGCTTATCCAAATTAAAAAGACAAAAGAATGATCTCTTGGTGGACTACTTCCACCCGAATGATCTATTCGGACTGCATTGTCTTAACACAATCACAGTTACACTGAAAACATGCAGCTCCTGTTGTTGCATGGTCCAGGTGTGTGTGTGCGCACTACACAGTCAGATACATCCCGAAGCAGGATGAAGATCATGTGTCGTGGTTAAATTTCAAAGCCAAGTGTAAATTCCCTTGAGTAGGTGCATCAGGCTGGCCTGAGCCATTTCTACAGGCCTACTGACAGAAACAAAAAAACAAGTTAGAGGTGCTGCCAAAGAGAGAAATTTGGGAGTTAACACTTTGGATTCAAAGCTAAATCGCTGCGCAAAATGTGACTTCATCCGGAGGGCTGCTTCCTTTCCTCCAAATCAATCTACGTTTATATTTATAAATCTAGTTTATGATAAAAATGACATAAATCCCTTTCAAACATGAGCAAAAGGAAAAGACAATGCCAGCAGTGTGCATACATCGGCCACTGTCGATCCAATAGCAGTAGAAACTTGTACTGTGGATTCTTCCATCTGTACATAGTGAAGGGAGAAAACAGTAGAAAATTGTTATTAGTAAGTGTTCTCATTACAATAACCAGGGAGGTTGTGACTAAGTGCCAGCTGCACAGCTTCTATTGAGGGGAAAACATGGGGACTGATTTAAAACCCTGCTAATAGCAACAGCAGAAGTCAACAGTTAGGCACTTAATGACACCGCAGTTATTAATCAGAATATTCAAAGATAACTATATTTATGAGGCACTTGATTGCCTCAGTGTTGCTAGAGTGGTTACGATAATTTGCTGGTGCATTAAGCCAGTAGTGTGGTTTCGCCAGTGTGGGAATGCTGCCTGCTGTGTACTGAGGGCTAGAGTCCTCAGCTTTACCATATAGCCGGACAGAACAGAAACCTGCGAATGAAACTGGGTTACAGGGGGTAACCTACAGGCCATGCTGGTGCTTCAGACTATTCAAAAGAACACTCCAAAATATATGGGGATGTTATCACAAGGATGAATGTCACTCAAACTGCATCACAATGCACCATCTGAAAGAAAGTGTGGGGTGAAGGGAGAGGGAGAAAGGGGGAGGAAAAGAGAGAACGAATATCCTCTCTTATACAAGGTGATGGATCCCACCCTGATACAGATTGAGCAAATACTCAATAAGGCAACAACCCAAAACTTCATGTAATGTTTTCATATGGTTCATTTTAAAACCAGCTGAAAGGAGACCACTTAAGATATTGCTGACTCAGTTTATGCACCAGAATGGCCTTCCACAGTCAGTCAGTCAACTTTCTCTCCAAGCTCGCGTGCGCGCTAGGGCATGGAGGAGGGGTGGGGGTGGGGCGGGGACGGACTTCCCCCTGGCTCCCATCCCCACAGACAGAGAGATGGAAGCAAGTGTGTCTGTGTGGGAATGCAGCAGTGATGTTACTGGATACACAGCAAGCAGCAGTAACCCTGCTGGGTGGTTTGCCACAGAGACCCAGTTAATATATCACTAAGATGGAGTAGCTAGTTATGGAATAAATAAGGAGGATGCTAGCAGTGCAAGCGGCATTAAGTCAGATGAAACAAAAAAATAAATAAAAAATAAAAGAGGAAAACTAACAACATGTGTGAAACAAGAGCAATTAATAGAATCCTAACTATTGAGAGGTGATGCATCTGGCCTCATCTGTGCTAAGCTGATCGATAATAAACTGGGTGAATTGGCCACTACTCATAGTCTCACCCTGTATACAGGTGTGGCCAGGATCTCTAGGAGCCATATTTCGTGTCATCTGTTAAGTAGACTGTGCAAGATCCTCATTAAACTACATAGCACTGGACTGACATAATCCATGCAGCTAAATAATCAATTGCAGTGCTTTTTCTTTATGTAATCTGATTTTCTTTTTAAAAAGGTGATTGGATGTTTTGTGTGTAATGTGTATAGAATAGTGTAATGTGTAGAATAACAAAAGTCAGGACTACCTGACTTGATCAGACTATTGCTATGCTACTGCTCTCTAAGAGTAAGCGCCTTACGGTTCCACTCATACATACCTAGCCACTGGACAAAAGACTTGACCATAGAAATGATGCTCTTGATGTCCCATATGTAAGAGTAGAGGTCGTACAGGATGGTGTGGTTGGCTGAATTGGACAGTCGTGTGAACATGTGGATGACTGAGCAGCACATCTCCTCAAACTTCTCTGCCCTCAGTTGCCATTCTGCTACCTGCACAATGAATGGAAATAAGGAATAATGTAGAAAAAGGACAGAACAATCTGCCTTTTAATACAGCAGATATTTTGATTTGTCATAGTAGGAACAGCACAGGTTTTACTTATAATATTAGCAATGGTTCTACTTTATTCAAGTGTCTCAGTAAGCCATGACAATGCTGACATGACATCATTCCTTTTATTTTATTATTTACACCTGTGCTTTTCTGTGATATGTCAAAGTATCTTCAGAGAAAAAGGCAGACAGTTTAATAAAGGAAATGTTCTGTGGTGCCCACTCCATCTTTTATCATAACCATCACACCACCCAATGGGCAGTATGGGTAGTACACAGCCACCATTTTGTTTTCAGCAACCAACACTATCACAAGCATGTTCAATTAATAATGACCTCTATCTCTCAACTCTTGGTGTTTATTTCAATGACTTGACCCACCTTTTCAGTTTCCTTTCTCTTGCAGTTGACACTGACGACGCTGCTGTTAGCTCTTAGCCAGTTGAACTCCTTTAACATCTGCACGGCCTTGTTTCCATGTTCATAAGGCAGGTAGAAGAGTTCTGCCAGCAAGCTCAGGTCCTCGATTGTGAGGGGCTCTGCTGTGAACAGGGGCTTCTCGTTGGGCCCAGGCACAAACACATCCTGAGGAGAAAAACCAGCAATAATGTGACTTTGTAGGGAAACCTAATTTGTGTTTGCCTTCAACTGCAGATATGAGGGTAAAAAGAAACTCACAAATGTTTGCGGCACCTGTTTGAGCTGATCATCTGTCTGCATAGGGGCGATATCGCTCCCAGAGTCCTCCTGGATAGACTCTTCAGGGGACTTGGACTCTGCAAGACTCTCCTTGTCTGTATCCATGGGTTTCAGGTCCTCAGCCATCTTGTCAGCTAAGATGGGGCCAACATGCTTCTCCTCTGCGTCAGCCTCTGCTTCTGGCTCTGGCTCATCTACCATCTTTTCAACCACCATCTCCATGGGCTCCTCATCTGAATCCTTCTTCTCCACCTCCACCTGCACAGGTGCATAATAGAATACTTGCAGAATATACAGATGCTCTCCTCTTCAAAAAGCATATGTTAAAAGAAAGAAAGTAAATTTTCTGTATTGTACAAAAAAACCACATAGGAAAAACTTGATCAGCAGAATTGTGGGTCGTGCATGAATACTCAGTCATTATGTAATCATAAGTTAGTTGTTTAGTTAAAAAGGGCCCAATCAGTAATTCGTACTACTAAACCTCACCTCCTCTACCTCCTGAGGTCTTTTTGCCAAGGGGTGTGAGAGTGGATCCAGACAGAGAGGTGGCATGGCTGGAGACATGATGGGCTGCTGGAACACAGTTGTGACTGTTGTGGAAGAGCAGAGAGAGGGAGAAGCCATGGACGTCACATCGATGGCTGTGCTTTTGGCACCACTCTGAGGCACTTGTCGGCCTGAAAGAGAGTTGAGCCTCACTGCATCACGGTCATACAATTATCATTTTAGGCTATCCATGCCAATGCTATGTGCGTTCCAAATATGACTGCTAGAAAACCATTAGCATAGAGATGTGATATAACAGTGGGACTGCTCTTACTGTTGTATTGATGAGGAACACAAAATTCCCCCAGCCATTCTGTGAGAGCCAGTTTTAGAGCAAGCTGTGGGCTGTAGAGCATGTCTGTCTCCAGTTCTTCGTCACTGCCCTCATTCTCTAACTTGATCTGGATGGACACGGCACTGTCCTCGCCATCCGCTGGTAAGAGGCAAGATGTAGAAACAAACTATTATTTATGAATGACCTGCATTATGGTATTCGAAACATTACAAATGAATAAACCCTTGGATCATACTTACTCATGACCACATCCTTGCGCACCCCATTCATATTGGACTTGTACCAGGTGGCCAGAGTGTGGATCGCCACAAAGTTGGACTCAAACTCGCAGTTGGGGTTGGTAAGGACTCCCTTCAGCCTGGGGATGAGCTCAGTGGAGCGGCCCTTGTATGGACCCAAGAAAAGTCTCTTCTGGTCATAATCATTGGCGTGGATGTTGTCCCAAATCACAGGGGCTCTTCGTAGGATTTTTGATACCTCCTCAATAGACTCCACTGGGATATCTTTGGACACCACCTTGGGGCCTGCACAAATCCAAACATATCCCAATTAGTCATTTTTATCTATTACTGTGACATGTATGACTGTATGGAACAGTAGCAACGGTGTTAGTCAGATGACAATTAACGATGTTGGACTCACCTGTCCATAACACGTCAATGTCGGGCAATAGCTTCTCTCCTACTGTGTGGAGGTAGGGGGACTGAGGGACATTTGGGTAGCAGAATGTTCCACAGTACTCTGTATTTCAAGGCAAGAAAACACAAGAAATGATGAATAAACAATTAGATGAAACAATTGAATAAAATGTGCAGACCATTCAAACATAGGACTGAGGTACCTGTGGGACAGAAGAGGAAGGTTTCGGGCTCTCCCAGGTACTGGTAGATTTCATTGGTAATGGAAACCTGAGCATGTGCAAATGAGCTGAACACCTCTTTGTCAGCAGGGCACATGTTGTGGTCGATATCATCAAAAAGTAAGGCAAATGACTTGCAGCCAAAGTGAGAAACCTGAAGGGGAGCGAAAAGGGTCATAAATGAAATCCAAGATGCAAGGTGCTCTTCAAAATATGTACCAAGAGCATTAACACATTGTTCATATTACTGTCGCACAAAATGTTGCAATACCTGATCAAGTTTTCTCTTGAGTGCAGAAACCTCCTTCTGATTGGAGAAGGTGATGTCCAGTCCAGGGGAAATGGCATAGATGAACTCTATTCCATGCTCCTTAGCCGCACCAATTAAAGTCATGAGTTGCTCTAGGAGATAGTTGGAGAAAATCACTTACTGAATGCATTATTGTGCTTTTATAACAAATTATTTTTTCCACTTCACCCTTGTTTAAAATTGCAATGTGCAGACTGTCCTTTAACTTGGATAACTGGGCATTATTCATTTTCCTTGCCCCAAGACGATTGATGCCAAACTATTGTGAATAGTCACCTGCTTCTTCCACGGAGTACAGCTCTCTCCAGAACATTCTGTGTTTGTAGTCGTCTTTGGGTGCATAGAGGTACGTATTCAGTCCCCATTTCTGCTGCCTGCGAAACGCAATGTTGTACGAACTCAGTAAAGCAACCCAAATCATCTAGCTGGAATATTATTTGATTAAGATGCCTGCTTAAACAATTCCCCGTAGTTAACCATACCTCCTGAACAACTCTTTCCTCTGCTCCATTGTCCACGGTCGACCGTAAAAGCCTGCATCAGCAAACAACACTTTGAGTTTACATGCAGTCTGCAGAGCTGACAATCCACAGCATGTCATGTGTGCAAATAATGAGCCGCTTTCATGCAATTAGATACACAACGTTTGCTTATTTGGACTGTTAAGTTTCTCTGTACTTACAAATCCCTCGTTTTGTCTGAATTGACAAATAAAAATGACCATATTAAGGTAATTTACTAGCCAAGACCATGTGTCTTCATTTTCCTTATTTAGTAACACCGCACAAAATATTCCATTTATAACGCGATGCCAACAAAAGGAAATACTTCTTCAAGCACACTGAAGGCGTAACCTGCCAATGATTGGTACATATACACTTGACAAATGACTATCAAAATGAATCATAGATCAACATTGTTAATACGGTAATTTATCCACCGTAAACAGAAATTCAACGATCTGCCCGCGAACAACGTGGGACATTGATGTACAGCCTGCATGCATGATTCATCCGAGTGGCTTGGAACACAGGACTTACACGTTTGGCAGCCCATTGTGCTTTTCTGGACAATTCACAGTAAATCTCTGGATATTGATTTTCCAACGGATATCAATAATCAGCCCCCCCCCGCCCCCCCCCGCCGGGGAAGCAGCACTGCTGCAGCATATCGAGGCCCCGTGTATGATTGTATTTAAGATCGCAAGTGGATCAAATTTCATTTTCAGTCTACATCCAATATTACCTTCCACGACTCCACTTATGAATTTTCTGTGGCCCGTCGCTTCGACTGCAATGCCGGACCCGTCCACCGGGCCAGGGGCCTCGGCGCACGCCTCTCCGGAGACGGGGCTCGGGTCGCCGTCCACCGAAGGCGTCTCCAGCGTCTTGTCTTTTTGAACCATTGTTAAAGCGATTTCTCTCGCTGGAAAGTCACCGAAATGCAGGCGTATTCGGAGAGCGCAGATTTCTGTCTGAACGTAGCCGAGCAGGCAGATTCGCCAAAGACGCCTGGAAGAAATAAATCGCGTCACTGTCTTGTCCAACGTTAGCTTACGGTATTAGCACGTCTGCCAGTGTTGTCGAATAATTAGCTACGGCTCCAACAAGATGCAATCGAAATGGCTATCGGGCGGTATAGTGCAAAATTAATGTTAATATAAGCGGAAAAACAAGCCATCCGTTAGTTTTTGTCCGATCATTTCCTTCTCTTTATGGTGGACTTGCCCTGGTTTTAGTCGGCGCTTCCTGTTTACACCGAGTGCGCATGCTCACGGGACCAGATTAAACCAGTCAGGACTAGATCTGCGTGACAAAACACCGCAAAGATGTCACCGTGGCGAAGAGATAAGTGACATTTTTAACACCGCAACGCTGGAAAAGAACCCGTAACAAGCGTTATAGGTAGGCAAAGGTATGTTTTATAATCATACACTTGCTGCTAGCACGCACTTGATTTATGAAGTGATCGACCTTGGTGCAAGATGGTCTTAATCGCGATGCACAGATCTGGAAACAGTTACGGAAAAGTGCTCCGCCCGGTGTATTTGCGGTTATTGGGAGCAATAAGAATCTCGCCGAGGTATCACGGATCTGGGTTAGTACATTTTCGCAGAATCCCCTACGCGGTCGGATGACGCTCATTAGTGGTTGTATTGACGATCTCAACAGCTTTCTAATACCTTGGGATTCCAGCCCATAATGCAGCGGAGCTCCAACACCACATTCTGCTGCTCGTTGTGACCTGAGCCTGTGTCAGCAGAAGACACATGCTTTGTTCCGAGTCACCAGGATGAACCCCAATTATATATCTGCATCGTTACCAAGAACTTCTAGTACAGCAAGGCGAACCAATTAGACCGTTTTCTCATGTTGGCATGTCATGGCAGAAAAAACAAACAGGCGTAATTAAGTGAGTTCCATCCCATTGAACCATTTGCAGGACCATGGTCTTGTGGCTGAGATCCATTTACAGTTCCACCTGTGACAAGTTGTCATACCAGGACGAGTTGAGCGTCACTTATTTACACTATGAAGTACAGCATGTAACAAACAATCACAAGTAATGCACACAGTCGCAATTGCAACACAGTTGTAATAAAAAAAAAAAAAACTACGGATTTAAGGTTTTTGTTTTTATTTGGGTTTGCAGTACATTCAGATGTATTACAGCCTCTCCCATTAGGGAGTTCCATTCCACCTTTTAAAAATGATTCTCTCCATACAATTCAAATTTGATTTTTTTTAAACATTTAAATAAACTTTAAAAAAAATTATTTTATTTCACTTATTCCACCCCCCCCCCTTACTACTTTCATTACAAATCTCCACTTCAATAGAAACAAAATAAAAAAACAAAAGATGCAAAACTAATGCAACAACTAAAATGTACAGTGTTGCAGGTGAGGAGCCAACCGTTGGCTCTGAGGTAAGTGTCATCGGCTTCCTGCTTCAGGCCTTCTGTTACCTCTTCAGATTCTGCTGGGCCTGCTTCAGTAAAGTGTCGAAGTCTAGTGCATGAAACTTGCCTTTTGTAGGCAATGGATCGTACTCTCTATTCGAATCTGAAAAGAGGACACACAAAGTCAGCATTTCATTAAACTAAAATCAAGGGCAGCAGAACATACTGCATTTGTGTTGGACAATTTCAAAAGACTGATGTGACTCTTGAAATCACAGTTAGAGCCAGGATTTTATAAATGGTTAATTCACAAGTCCAAATACTTCATGCAAAACCCATCCAAATTTTCTGTACATTTTATCCCATACCTATGTTAAAAAAGAGGCAATTTTCAAACAGCACATTAAAGGCTAGTATGCTATCCCCCCCATATAGTCATGCCATGTGATTTGCCATAGTTCACAAAGTACAATGGCCGTCAGCTACATTTAGCTTGTGCACGCAGGTCAGGATGAATTGCAGTCAATATCTCCAATCTTCTGCAAACCACATCAATACTATTTGAATACATCAACAGCACTCTGGGTAAGAGGTACAGGAATGTTTGTTGTGTCTGTCAATATATCCTTACCCAGGTCAGAATAGCTGGTCTTGCAGAACTGTCTCCTTCCACCAAAACAGAGATCATACGGCAGCTCGTCAGGCTTGCGCAGCTTGCTTCCATTCTCTATGGCCGTGAAAGCATCCTTGGTGTCGTAATAAGTTACAAACCCATAGTTGTCCCTGTGACAGATAACCAAAACGTCAGCCTATGTTCATTTTCAGTTTGTCAGAGGTCTAGTGAAGGTCAGAACACATCTTGAGCTGTGACTTGCATTTAAAAGAGCCACATGGGGGTGTTGCCAGGAGGCCCCAGTTATGAGCAAGCCTGAATTTGCTTTAGCACTGTAGCTTGGCCTAAGAGGTCACAGACAAGACCAAAAAGGTTCAAAGACAGTGCAATTTGCTTATTGCAATTTGAACACTAATGCTATCCCTTATCACAAAAGAGAAATGTAAATGTTAGCTATTTATGTACTTACCCATGGTCTCTAAAGTGCAAGGTGCAGTCTTCAATCTTGCCAAATAAAGAGAAGCGCTCTTTAAGTTCTTTTTGGGTCATCGTGCCCCTGACTCGACCAACATAAACAACCCGACGCTCCTCCTGAGAGAAGAAGACAGCCGATCAGATGATTCATAGTTACAATATTTTACCTATTTTGCCTCGAGACCTGTGTACACTGTAAAGTTCACTTACAATGGCTTTTTCCTTGCATCTCTTGATCTCTTCCACATTTGTCTTTGCACTGTGACCATAGCTGGGCCTGCATGTGGGACTGAGGAAGACAAGATGAAGCCGTGAGTCATTTTATAACTGCTTGTCGAAGTATTTGTTATGCACATAATAACTAGCACCCAGATGAGCAGGATTCATATTCTGTACCTGTACAGTCCACTGCTTCTACTCCACTGTCCTTGTCTTGGAGGGGATCGAGACCGCGACCTGGAGCAACTCCAAGAGCCAGAACGTGATGAGGAATAAGAGTACCTCCTCCTCCTGGGAGGGGAGCGGGACACAGAGGGAGAGGACCGAGAGGAAGAACGGGATGAGGAGCTGGAACTACTGTCAGAGTGACAGTGACGATACCTAGTGAGAAAATAGCAAGGAATGCCAGTGATGAACAAGGGAAATCATAACCCCCAGAAATGGTCAGGATGCTGCATGAACTTAAAATATCTCAACTGAGGGCCTAACCTTTTCGTAGATGGAGAGTGTGATCTAGATCGAGATCTAGAGGAATGGGAGTCCGACTCTGAACTGTTGGACATAGGGCTGGGAGAACGATGGAATCTTCTTTTTCTAGACCGGCCTCCAGTCCTCTCTTTGGGACTAGACCTGGGGCTGGGTGTGCGAGAAGCGACATGTCGACGGTAGGACCTCCCAAAAGGCCCTCTCCTATGGCTTCCTTCTTTGACCGTGGCATCAGTCTCCTGTCGAGCAGGCGAAGCGTCAGGAGTCTCCAGAACAGAGCTTCTCTGCATCCCATCAGTCCTGTGATCCAGGGGCTCTGTCAGTGGAAATTCTTGTGTTTTGGTTGTAACCACAGCACTAGACTGGGCAGACAAAACCGGGGCAGCTGGGGGTTTTTGTGTAGTGGTTGCAGCGGGTTGCTTGATGGGTTTAATAGTGATAAAAGACTGCTGTTTCACATTCCAGCGTTTGCCTGGCTCTCCAGTGGAAGTGTCTTTGTTGGGGAGGCAATAATCGTGGTCCATGCATGCCACATCGGGGGATACAGTGGCGGCAGCAACAGTAGGTTTGCTGCGGAACCTGACTGAGGGCAGAGGCCGAGCTTCTATCTGGATAACCTTGCAGGGGCTCGACTTGGAGGCCTCCGTGGCCTTATTCTTCCCCAGCAGGGCCACAGCGGCCAAGGGTTTCCACATCTGGTGGGGAGGAGTGGCTGGGGGAGTCAGAGCTGAAGCAGAGGAAAAGAAAGTGCTCAACAATTACAGCCAACATTCAAGAGCAGTTGGCCATCTGTGGTGCAAATCTCTGATCATGATGTACCATTTTAGATAACCATATCTAATGACTGTGCTGTTTTAGTGCTGGAAGCACAGAAGCCATACAAGGGCAGAATTAAAACCACTTCCAATTTGCACCCTTATAAAAAAAGAAATACAGCTAAAAACAGTCACTTTCTTTGCTATTTTAACAACTATCTTGAAGCTAAAGTCAAAATGCTGAATTACCTGCAGTACTTGAGAGGTCATTAGCTCTCACACGCTCCACAACTGTGTTCTCTGGAGCCAAGTCAACACTGCAAAGGGAGCACACAGGAGCCTGTTAGTATATCACTGGTAAACAGTGTAGCGGCCACTTCAGTTTGCCTTTGGATTAGAGTGCAGCCAAGTCCAGACAGAAAACAACCCATTGAATTAGGCTGCACAAATTCAGACTTGAGAAGGCCATCATTGTGGCCAGACAAAAGCAGGGTTTGCGGTAGGTCTTGGCAAAGGTGTGTGTTCACCTCCACACACCAAGTTTCACTACTGGGGATCTTCAGAAAAAACAGGACTCCATCGCTCACACAGAGCAGCTTGAGGGCTGTAGGGTAACTCACCTAGAGTTTCCTACAGCTGCTGCCCTACCACAGACCTCCGGCACACATTGCTCCTCTTTGGCTGACGAGAGAAGGAACAAGGAAATAAGTGCATCAGCACAGGGAATAACAAAATGAACAGAGAAACACATGCCCCCCATAAACATAACTTCAAATTGTGTAGCTAAAAATTCTGCTTGACTGACGGGACGAACTGTACAACCTGCAGCATGTCAGGTGTGAATGATGTGTGTTGTGCACATGTAATGGCACAACACAGTGCTTTTTCCACATGTAATGGCACAACACAGTGCTTTTTCCACAGGAACTCTCCAAAAAGTCCCCAACTACATTAGCCAGAACACACAGTATGATAGTTGAATAACCACTGACATGAGAGTGACATACAGAGTCTAGCCACTTGTTAGGGTTGGGACTTGTACATCCGCCCAAACAAAGACAGCAGGGCGAGAGTTAAATGGATTTGCAGACAGGGCAGAATTCCAGCAGCTAAGCAGACAGGAGCACAAGCAGCTTCTCTGCCCCCCCGCAGCAGCCATCTCTTAAAGGGGGAATGTTTCAGTTAGTGGGGGGGGGAGACCTGCCACATTCTTCTCCATGAGGATCAGATAATGGTCATTTAACTTCACTGATGACCCACTCCTAAGCATATGCAGCAGTGCATTTGCTGTTGTCAATGAAACTCTATATAAATAGGCCTTTGCTAGCCCTTGAAATATTTTAGTCAAGGTCCTTCTACCTACTAAACCACAACAGATAACCAAGATAGTGCTGAATGTGGTATGCTACTCCCTGTCATTACAAAACCAGGAAAACTGAATCCCCCGACTTCATTTATCTTGGTACTAAACTATGTGACCCACCGAGCTACTGGCCAATACAGCCACCCTTATGCCAGAAATTGGGTATAAAAAGAAATACTTTGAAGTATTGAGTAGAACATTGTCAAACACGGAATGGACAGACTTTAGAAACAGCCATTATTGTTTACCTTGGGTTTCCTCAAACTGCTCCAGCAAGCTGGTCAGATCAGCAGCTTCAATACCTACAACAAAAGATCATATTATGTATTGGATTATAACACAAACCACATCATAGAATTATACTTAAACATTATTCATAAAAGGGTAGGATGGCTGAGCACACGTGCTATTATACATAAATGCTCCAATTACACTGAAGTAAACCAAGAACAGTCATAAACAAAACAGAACAAACAAACGGCATGCGGGCTCAATTTATGGGGTGACAGACAGGTGTAAGATGATTATAGAGAGCGTTTTAGAGAGGAGCGCAAGTGTTTCGATTTTTACAGTGACACTGCATATTATTTTACTGCACAAACTGCAGAAACGGTCTTTCCAATATAATTTCTGGTATGGGGTTCCTGCACACGAGACAAACACTGGAGCAGATTAAGTACAGGCTGAAGTTCCAAAGTAGCAGATTTCAAACAATGAGGCAATTTTCAGACAAGGGCTTTGTAGATAAATACCAGTTGCTTGTATGTTACTTAATTGCTTAAACGCTCAAACGTTCATGAACATTTTACCAATTAAAATATGCAATCAACTTTAAGCTCACCTATCTCACTGGTGAAGGCCTCAATCAGCTCCTGTGTGGAGTTCTTTGCCCTTTGGGGTTTCACTGCTGTAGTGGGTTTCTCTTTAGTTTCAAGTATGACAGGTTCTGCTTTTAGACTCTGGGAGTCTGAGGGACAAGCAGCTGGAGAAAAACACAGCTGGGTACTATTGGCTGTGGGTTTGGAGGACATGCTGTTAGGTGTGATGGGGGTATTTAATGAGGTAGGAGCATTGACTTCAGGCACCTTCTGGAAAACATTGATCTTCTTGGGGACACTGGGAGCAGACACAGTAGCAGCTGTGGGTTTGATCACCTCGGTAGTGGTTTTAGGACAGGTTTTAGTGAGCTCTACAGACCTAGAAGATACAGGCTGAGATTGGGGTCTTTCATCGACTCCACCCTTTCCTACTGACAAGGCAGGAGAACATTTCTTATCTGTCGATGACATCGTCTGAGTGGCAGGTTTTAAAGAATTTGGAGACCCAGAGGTCTGAGGCACACAAGGCACTGCAGGTTGAGCAGGGGTGTGTTGGTGTGTGGGTAAATTCTTTACTACACTAGTGGCAGGAGCTGAGGGCTTTTGGGGCGGAGAAGGTTTGGAGGTTTTGGGTGTTTGCTGGGGTTTAAGAACAGGAGTAGCAGCTGAAACCTTGCTGAATGAGGCAACCATGTAGGCTGGTGGCACCAACAGCGCCTCAGGGGTGGGTGGTGCACATGGTCCCCTTGGCTGCCAGGCAGACCTAACCTCCTCCACTTCCTCCTTCGCTGCCTGGGGGTTGGGACGTCGAGGATCCCTGGGGGTGGGGTCAGGCAGGCAGGGAATAGGGGGAAGTTCTTTAGGAAGCTCTGGAAGGCTGGGCCACTTGGTGCTGTTGTTGTCTTGTTTTTCCACCGGAACTGGCTTTTTCTGCTGTCGCAGTCGTCGATACTCCGCTAGACTGAGTGATTTGGGCTTTGGCTCCGAGACTGCAGGGGCCTCAGATGGGAGGGCCTCACTAACAATTGGTGTCACCTGGGGTGTTACAGGACTAGGAGCAGCTGCAGGGCTAACTGAAGACCGCGGATGCATGACAGCATTGGGAGCTGATGAGTCTTCCACCTTCTCAGGAGCCCGCTGTTTAGGCTTTTCATCAGGCTGCTGGGAGCTCACTGCTGTGGGTGAACACCTAGGCTGACTCTTCTGAGGGATAGCATTTAACTGAGCTTTTTCCCATCTCTGTGACACAGATGTGGCGACTTGCAACTTGATTTCAGGCAATCCTGTTGTAGTAGTGATTTCTGTTTGTGTTTCAGTTTGGCATGGATCAAGTTTCTTAGGTTTTACAGAGGAAGAAGCTGAAGTTGGAGCAAGAGGCACCTTTGGGACTTTGTGTTTCTTCTCTCCTTTTACTGACCCTTTATCAGGCTTTTTGGGTGATTCATGTGCTGCATTTCTTACTGTACCACTCCTATGGACCCTTCCCTCCACAGTTTTGGTTTGGCACTGTTCCTTGCATTTCTTTTTCTTTTTCCTCCTAGAGGGGCTTTTCTCTTTAATCTCTTCCTTCTGTCTCTTGACAATTATCTCATCTTTCACATCTGAACAAAGGTCTGGTGTCACAGGGGCTGCAACTTTCACTGGAGCCTCACTCACTGTTACATCTTTGTCATCGACGACTATATGCTCCAAAGTGTCAGAGGCCACTTCTTCTGCAACTGTCTGCTCATTTTCTGAAGACTGCTCTGCAAGGGATACAGAGAGCGAGAGGTCCATGTCTGGGATGGCCAGGATAGGTTCTCCATTTTCCCCCTGGTCCACAACCTCAAATAAGATGCCTCCTTCGGGCAACATATGTTGCCCCTCGTCATTCTCCACACAAATGGACATACAGTATGGGTGCATATGTCTGACCAGGTCTCCCAGGCTAACTGAAACACCATCTTCCCCCTCCTGCTCAAAGGTGACTGGAAGCGGGAGTGTCAGACCTTTCCAGTCTAGCAGGTCATTGTCTGGAGATGAATCATGCCTCACTGGGCTCAGAGTGAGGGAGCCATCTTCCTCTTCCTCCCCATCACTCCTCTGGAGAGCGTCTGCCAGTATCCTAGGAAGGCTCTGGGTACAGACAGGGAGAGAAATATCCAGATACATTCTGACATCTGTCTGCTGTACAAGCTCAAATACATAGCTTATGAGTGGGAAAAGCTACCTTTCCAGTTGATATGGGTCTTGTGCTACATAGCACATCTTTCTCTGGAGTGGAACAGGACAGACACAGCAATCTCCTGAGCTAGAAAGTGAAAGACAAAACAACACTTTATACATTTGTAGACTTTAACATACTGGTTAAGGAGTAAGTTTAGAACCACATAGGTTATGTGGTCCACCCCCCTGTTCACTCTCTCTGCCCCAAGATCCAAGGCCAGATGGGGGATGTCAAGAACATGAACACTTGAGAGTTATGTATGACAGCTGGGCACTAACCGGAGAGAGTTCCCGGCTCTTCTGACTTGACAGCAGGTCTGTGTCAGGCAGTGTGTCAAATGGGGAAGGGTTGTCATCATCCACATTGTCAAGAATCTCTGTCAGAGCCGTTAGCAGCGTGGCTTCACTCTCCTCATCTAGTCTTTTAGTCTACATAAACGCATGGAAAAAAAGGTCAAAGCATGCACAGTATAAATAAGTACTATGCTTCCACAACATAGAGCTCTAATACATAAGTTTGACCATGTGAAATTAGTCTTGCCTCTACTGTTGGCGTGTCCTCAAAGATAGAAAGGATAGAGGGGTCCAAGCAGCATTGAAGGGCCTCCAAAGTTTCTCCAGCGCTCAGCACAGCAGCCTAGAGGGGGTAAAAATACTTGTGATTTCATTGGCAAAAACACAACTGGCAATATTTACATGAACATGATTCAAGCAAAAACTATCTGCAAGCACAAGTACATATTTGAAGCTACTAACATTTAATTACCACAGTACAAAGTGGGTGAGGACAGTTAATGAAATCAAAATGTTTACACCCCAGTACACACAGAACTAAAAAAAATACAAACCTCTTGTCAGAATTTTGAATATTTGAAACCACTCAATTTATTAAGAAAAATGTATACGCTTGGTATGTTATGTCATGGTAGAAACCTTACTTTAATGTCTCTGCACTTTTTTCCTTTTAAAGGGTTTGTAGATGTGGGGGTAATTTGGGGACTGGGACTTCAAACATCTTTTGCAGAGGGTAAACATCCTTGTAATACCATACATGGACCACTGGGGTGCATTCCATTACAACTGGACGTGTCTGCTTTTGTTATTTCCTTTCTTTAAAAAGCAGTCCATCTGCTTTGAACTTAGAAATTCCAAGATGTTCTACCACCTCTGTACAGTGTGTGTGTGTGTTTACACACAGTTGACTTCCTGTTTTAAACCACCCATTTAGTTAAAATGTTGCTTAAAAGATTACATCTAGTATGTGTAAAAGTTGGAACAGTGATATAGATAAACTTAGTTTATTTATTTGGTGGTTGGAGATAGGAGTGAGTCTATCTAAGCACTTGTTTTTTCCTACTAGCTTGAAAAAGAGGAAAACAAAATTCCAGAGTAATTTTCCTATAATATAAAATATACATGAACATTGAAGCAAGCACATGCAGGACTCTCCAAGTTACACTTAAATTATCAATTATATCACATAACATGATAAATTATTTAAAAAAAACAAACTTATCTGTCCAACGGAGATAAAATCCAATGAACATCATTGGTTAAATCTGAAATATTACATTAAATTAAATACAAGTTTAAGTCCAGCACACAGGTCCCCCTTTAAGAGCAAATGTAACTGATAACATTATGCACTTGCATCTGAAAGGGGAGTTGTATCTGACAGTGAACCACGTGTACACATGCACACAGCGTGCAGACATGTTTGATCCTAGCCTCGCCCCGTCCAGGGAGGCCACCTAGACCACGTGTTGCACTACAACAAACCAGAGCAGGGCCCTCGTCTCTTATCCTGTCTGATATTTAAAGAATTACCAATTGACAGGCAACATTTAAAACACGTTTTACACCAAATGTAAAAAAAAAAAAAGATCATGTAGTTATTTATAAACCACGTGGGAGGGTGCGTGTAGAGCCTAAATCGATTGTCGCTACTGCGCATGTGCGATTCACCCTGACTAAACCACATGTGGATACACACACACGGGTTTGAATGGATATCTGGTATGCTGCTGCTGCAGTGTCAGCAAATCGTACGCCTGTGCGTGTTACTGCACTGACAGCAATCAGTGTCTAAAATATATTTAAAAAAAAAAAGCTTCATCACTCTGCATCATCACTGATGACACATTACTGCAACGTGCTGGCACGGAGCCTACAGACTCCACCATGGCCAAATGGACATATGGCACCACTGTCAGGCAGAAAAGTAGACATCCACACTTCATCGGCGATAAAGCCATTGGACTACCATCTTGTAGTGTTTGCCACCACGCGTGTAATCAGTTGATGGACGGTACACAAGAATACACAAACCCACTGATGGAGCTTAAATGCACATTACCGATACCGGTGCACATGTCAGGCCAACTACATATAATAAAAAATATATACATACACGACTGTCACCTCACTCCTTTAAACGCCTGGCTCTTATTATAAAAAGGAGCTGAAACATGCGTCGCTCACTAACCGGCCGGCGAAGCTGCTGTGACCCAGCAGCTAGCATTAACACGCGGCTACAGAGACACCAGCAGCGCCACGGCGAAGCAGTACGTGTTATTTAACAGACAAACGACCAGCGAGTTCTCTGGCTGCGACGACCGCAAAACAACGGGTACTTCTTCCCCCCTGTAACTTCCACCGGCGATACTACGGCTGCATCCACGTGTCACTTTTGCACGCGCGGCGTACAGGCGACACACAACACGCGCTGCCCCGCTTCCAGGAACAAGAAACGCAAACCAGTAACTGTGGACGTAACGTTGCGTGCTGGGACATAAAGTATGTAACGTGTTCTGTACCTCGTCTAGTGTATCCATGGGGAAAAACTCCGTGTTGCATGCGGTTAAAGTCTCCTCGCCTGCTCCCCACCGCGCCGCCATCTTGCGAGCCCCGACTGACCCGTTTCGGAAAAAAAAGTAATGAATCGGAGGAACAAGCGTGCCGGCACCAGACACGTGGTCCAACATTCCCGGTAAAATGACGCAAAATGACGTCAGGGGGTCAGGGGTTACGTGACCGCGTTCCTCTGTAGTTCTGTAGTTTTCTCTGTAAGAAATCGCAACTTTGACTTCGATCGCAGACTTCAAAACAATTCTCAGAATTCTATAATAAGTGTCTCAGAATTATGGCTGTAATCTCAGAATTATGCCCGAATTGCTATAGTCACAGACAGACAGACACAAGAGACTGTTTAGCAAACGTTATACTATATAGGCTCTCTTTAATATTCTGCCTGTGGAAACACACTTTTATTTTGAACAATGCTGCTTTAAAAGACCAATATAGAGTTGGTCTAGACTTGCTCTATATTAACAAGTGCTATGAGATAACTCTTATGATATAGCGCTATATAAATAAAATTTAATTGAATTGAAATTAAAATCACTGTCCTTGGTGCACATCTTGCCCTGAAAATCAATGTGGCATTTTCTGTTTTGCAGGAGTCGGTGGACGGCTGGGATCAAGGAGGCCATTCACATCCGTCACAGAAGACCATCTTTGAAAAGAGACAGAGGTTACAATCTCCCCTTACATACGTCCACCTGTTATCACGTGACCATAGTCCCAAACTTAGATCAAGTGATGACACTGAACAAACTGCATTAGGTGATGAAGACTTTGAGATGCAGTTAAAGTTCTGGAAAAAGTGGACCTTGAGTAAAGATTTCTTTGTCATCAAACTCTATTTTTGTGCTTAGACCTAATAGTATAACACATTCCCTTTAGAGTAAGCCACATACAACATGACATTTGCACAAGGGAATAATACCACTGTGAAAACATTTATCGCTCACTGGGGACTCACCAAACATCACACTGAGAAGAAAAATAGTTTTCCCTCAGAGCTGGGGAGGTAAATTAAATAAAGGACATTGATGGATGTCTTTTTGTTACTGGGTGTAATACATGAGGGAAAGGTATGATGAGTGAACAAGACTACAGGCTGTGAAACACAGAGGTGGGGATTAAACTGGGTCAAATACAAAAGTGGGGGTGATGTGTTCCTCAGGCACAGAAAAGCCATAGGCAATATATCCCCTGTGTCCCATAGGCAGAAACTGATTAGATGTGAGCCCAGCCACAACCACACACACACAACCACACAACCACACACACACTGTTGTCTTCCACTGTGGGTTACCACTTTGTCTATGTCTCTATTTTGCACATGTCATTTATTCTCGGCTGTGTGACGAATAAGGCTGCTATGTTCTCCCACTGCCAGTTGTAAAAGTCCACATTCTCCAACAGCTTCCTCACGGTGGCAGAGCTCTTCAATAAACTCATGCAGGCGTTACGGTGAATTTGTAAAAGCATCTGTGTTGCAGAGCAGTTTCGATGTCAACAGAGACACCAGGTTAGAGGCCCACTGCAGTGTAGTTTTGTGTCTGTGTGCTGTATATTTATTCTGGTGTCTATTTTATTATTTGTATAATGACACATTTTAGAATTATGACACTCACTAATCAGTTTAGTCTCTTGCTGCTTTTTGTTTGAGGAACAGGCATTTCTTATAAGGAAAAAGGGTATTTTAGTTGTGTGCCATGGCATATAACATTTCTCTAAAAATATGTAGTTGGGTTCACCAGTGGCTCGCTCGGCTCCTCCTCAACGTTTCCTTGAGCAACACACTGAATGAACCCTGTAGGGGGAAAATCTGCATCGCTTTAGACAAAAGCATTACGCTAAATGGCTGTAGCAGTGTTTCAGGTAGAACAAGAAACACCAAGTAGGTGTCTGGAAGAAAGTTTAGCATATTGGTTTCCTGTAGATTACTTGTGTCTAAATTAATTTAATGCCACAGAGTTCTTTGCTTTTAGTTTTCCTCCTGCTTTTGGGGAAGTTGTAAATCACTGTCTGTATTCTATCTCAAATAATTGTGTTTACAGTGTTTCACATGATCCCTGTCCTGTAATTAATGTAGGGTACTTATTCCATTACTTGATGCTGGCAGCTCCCTTCAGTTCCTTTCTACATTTACAGTAGAATTAACTCGTGCTTTCAACGGATCCAGCTTTCCCTCCAGTATGTCAGAGGCTGTGTACTGCACATCTGTTGGAGCTGAAAGACTTGTGAGCTTGTGTGAGAGAGAGACAGAGAAATAGAGGAGCACCACTGTGCCCCAACACACTTTCTAACTGCTACCTACTGCTGCTCTGCCGTTGCCATGGATACAGTACCCTCTCTCCCCCTCTCTCCTCTCTGGTGGTGGGTATGGAGGGATGGGGCTGGAGAGGAGTGAGGAGAGGAGAAGTGGCTCTGGCTGCTGCCTCTGCGTCATATTCATACCAGTGCAGCTGAGAGCTGCCCCCCCCCGACCCCCTTTCTCCTCCTCCTTCTCCTCCTCTCCTTCCTCCTCCTCCACCACCTCCTCCTTCCTTCCTTCCTTCCTTCCTTC
>JAVQJF010019999.1:0-14963 GCA_036023855.1 Gadopsis marmoratus
CAACCGGTCGAGGCAGATGACCGCCCACCAAGAGCCTGGATTAGTTTAAAAAAAATTGGGTCCAACCCATCAACAGACAGATAATAGCTTGGGTCCAAAAGGTATGTTGGTATAAAGTATATTTTCTTAGAATTGATGGATGAAAGAAATATAAATATTAAACAAATTGCTTGTAAAAAATATGGTCTGGAGGGGCACCTGATGAGTTAGTTTGATAAAGGCCTTGAAAATAAAATTGTGGGGGAAAAAATGGTTTCCTTGTACAAATCAGAATTTTACAATAAAAGCATCAGAACCTGATGACAGCTGTAGGGTTGTTTGCTCATGGTTTGATTGGACAAGGCTGGGTTACCAACCAGCCAAAACCAGGCAGCCCCAGACCCAACCATATCCACCAGACTCAGAAAATGAGTGATATGCATGTCATGATGTAAAATAATAATAATATCTCTTAATCTGCACGCCATTGTCATGATATCTGGGGATGGAACCAAAACAAAGACACTGGACTATGTTACTAACTATGCTAATGTTAAGGAGGCCGACCTCCCCTCAGAAGAACTAATCACAACCTGATCCACCTCCTGCCGCTGTGTAAGCCTCTAGTCCAGCAACAGCCTGTGAGTGTGAAGAAATGGCCACAGGAGACCAATGAGACCCTACAGGGCTGCTTTGAAGTTACAGACTGGGATGTGCTCTGTAATTCACATGTAAAGGACCTTAACACAGTAACGCAGATGTACCTAACACAGTACATCAACTGCTGTGTGGAAAATGTGGTTCAAACAGACAGAACACTGCAAACCCTAGGTCACCAGAGATATCTAGGCCTGGACTTGGTCAATGAGTTGAAACTGTTCTTCTTCATGTTCTTTGATTTCTCCAGCAACCAACACGATGGCTGTCCTGATCTTTGTGTTCACCCAATACAATTGAATCGAATTCCGATGGAGGCCAGCATGGCAACTGTGTCCCCATCGGTGTATGAATGTGGTGTGTGTGTCCCCTAAATGTCTGTTTGTCTGCCCTGCGATTGACTGGCGACCAGTCCAGGGTGTTTCCTGCCTCTTGCCCAATGTTAGCTGGGATTGGCTCCAGCCCCCCCCTGCGACCCTTCGGGATAAGCAGTCTGGTTAATGAATGAATGAATGAATGAATGAATGCTTTCTGAGTTTCCTCTCTTTGTTTTGTCTGTCAAAGCACTCTGTAAACTCTGTTTTTAAAGGTGCTATATAAATAAAGCTATTATATAAATGCAGTCCATTTAAAACAGTAATCAACAACAGTACTCTGTTGTTACTTTTGCCATTGCTCTTGATTTTATTTTTGATCCAAAATATCAAGTATCAACAATTTCAGCAAGTTCTACATTCATACAATAATCCATTACTGCATGATTTGGCTCACTTGGAATTGGGATACAGTTTGTCAAGTGGACCTGGATCCGACATGGACTGGTAACACTGTATATGTGTTGCCTCCATTCCATAAAGTGCAGTATGGACTGAAGCACCACCACTCTATTAAAGCACATAGCTTCTGTCAGACGTTACTGCACTTCGGTGTTTGAAATATTAAAATAACGCGTGTTTCTGATCAGTGATTACATTAACGAATAGATTATAGGTTTGGATAGAAGGCAATGATTGAATGGAAGGGATGAGTTACATTTGATCAGGCATGAACCACTATGAAATATGAGTTTACCTCATATATAATGACTTCTTTGTTTTTTTACTTTATGTTCCATTTGACAGTTTCAGCTTCATGCTCTTAACTGATCTCTGAAACAAAGTAGAAATTAGCTGGGATTGTCCTATGAGTACTATGCTAATGGTGAATAATCTTACCTTGTTAGAGAGTCGAAGTGCTAAATCTGTGCTGATTGTAGCGAGCTGGAATACCTTCATTTGGATCCTTGGATTCTTATGGTTTTATTTCCAGTTTAATGACTCGCTTTTGATTTTCACATTGTTTTCACCAGCAGATGAACCCCAGTGGGGCAGGGGAAGAAAGCCCCCAGTGAAACTAACAGCATTGTTTTAGCATAACGCATTATCGACCACTAAGGTGCCCTCCAGCGCTTCACATAGCCACACTGAAGAGTCTTATTTATTTGTATTCCTATTTCTGAAACGGGAAGAGTAATGTGGTGTATGTATTATGCATGGTGGTACGGTTTCATTTTGACCACCTGTTAGTCTGAGCCCACTTTTCCTTTGGGCTGCTGGAGATGGTATTGGACATTTTCTGATGCAGCGAGCCAGCAGAACCAGCAATTATCTCTTGCATTACTTTAACTTCACAGGTGCAAACGTAAATGCACACGCAGTCTGAAATGGGGCGGAAAGCATATTTAACATACTCAAGCCTGCATTTACACTCGTGGGGAGATTAGTTGTGATTTGTTGGGTTTTTTATTGTGAACACGAATAATTGATATCACCATAATGGACTGTAGTACACTGACATAATCATCAATTTGCTCCCTGAAGTATTTTCAAAATCTTAAAAATAAGGCAATTGTTAAAAGCTGGTCTATTAGTTTTGATCTTTTTTAAACTTTAACACTTATGTATTATACAAAACAAAGGGAATGCAGTCCAGCTGGCGGTGCTACTTAAGCCCACAGGTCAGACGATTTGAAAGTGCGAATACAAGCAACACAGTGTTTAAAGGAGAGAACATATAGTTTTAGTTAACATGTTAGTCCTGCAGGTGTAGGTGAAGTTGTGTCTGACAGACAGTATTGTGTGGATGTATGTGTGGAAAATACCCGGATTTGGTCTTTGGTAATTTTTGGTGACTCGCCCACCAAATCTAAAGGACAGATTCCTCCCTCATTCTTTTATTTTGGATTCTGTAAAATGTTTTTCTTTTCCTGTATATGTTCAATGTGCTGTTTATCCAGGAACAATAGTAAAAAATACTGATGATACTGTTTATCCAATTTTTGCATGAATAACGATTACCTGCTGTTGTGTTGTTGATATCCAGTCCACTAAATCTGTAATGTAGCTTTGATAAAGATCCCATTCACATCACATATGGGCTGTAATACAGTATGCTTTTTGCTATGATTCATACATATTCATTTATTATCTATACCCATTATCCCGAAGGGTCGGGGCTGGAGCCAATCCCAGCTGACATTGGGTGAGAGGCGGGGGAACATCCTGGACTGGTCACCAGTCAATCACAGGGTGCGCACACACACAGTTGCCATGCTGCCTCCACCGAGGGCAACTTGGGGTTCAGTGTCTTGCCCAGGGACACTTCAGCATGTGGGCAGGAGGAGCTGGGATCGAACCACCAACCCTGGGGTTAATGGGCGGCCGAACAATCTGGCTAAGGCTCACAGGATTTAGCCAGATTTTGTTTTTAGTGCCAATTAGCTAATGTTAGCATACTAATACACTAAGCCAGAGGTCTTCAACGGGGGGTCCGCGGAGGTACTGCAGGGGGGTCGTGACATTTTTGGTTGATTAGACAATTTTTTAGATTTTTACATTTTTTCCCCCAATTTTGTTTTACAAATTATAATGTCTTTAAATACACATTAACATGAATCCAACATATTGTAGCGAACGGATAAACGGGGGCAGAAGATCCTCATCTTTCAGAAATTCATTCAGCGACACACAGGAGCTCTCTCAAGCTGGGAACTGGTTCACTCACAGCAGGAGACTAGCCTAGACCTGCCCAAGCCTCCTGCACACAAGGAGGAGGACCCGCCCCTATCGCTGCTGTGCCAATCACACGGCCGCATGTTACATGCTGGCTCTGTCAGGTTCCCCGTGATTGGCCGAGAGCCTATTCAGTCCCCAGCTGACTGATACCTTTGTAAATAAACTAAGAAACGACATTTACTTCAACCACGAATCCTTGTGCAATAGTTTTTGCAAGATATTCATGGCTAAAACACTGCAGCTCCAAGATATTCCAACAGCCATAATGTTCAAAGACATATGAAACCACTCACCTACTTCTGGATCTCTTGCCTGAAAGACTTTCCACAATTGGCAGCAAAAGCTATGATGAGCCTTTTGCCCTTTGCAACAACATATGTTTGCGAAAGTGGATTTTCCTCACTCACCTACCTGAAAAACAAATACAGGTCAACACTGCAGCCTGAGGCTGATATGACCCTCGGCCTGACAACCTCCATCCATCCAAAGATAAATAAGTTGTGTGCTACTCATCAGGGTCAGATATATCACTAATGTGGGAGTTGGCCTATAAGTACCATCCACAGATGGCTTGAGGATTCACTGTCCTCTTACATGTATGTTTGGAAAAAAACATGAACCTGTCCATTATTTTAATGGCTCAGTATTGTATGCAAGATAACAGGTATGTTGATGCATGGCAGTGGCGCTAATAGGCCATCACTCACTTTCATTTCCACATTTATGTTTAAAATAAAAACATTAATTTGAATAGCTTGTATGGTTGATTATCATGCAAGTGACAGACAGTGTTGATATTGGCATTGGTATCAGTTGTCAAGGTATGATTATAAATGGCAGTAACAAGGCCTCCCTACTCACTGTAGCCTGCACATGTTTAAAATAAAAACATGAATATAAGAACCTGTGTATTATTTGAACAGCTTAGTATTGAATGCACAATAACAAGGTACGTTTAAACATGATACTAGGCCCAGGTTAAAATAAAACACAATTTAATATACAATATATAGTAGGGGGTCCCTGCTCCATCTCTCCATCAGTTTGGGGTCCTTGGCCTGATGTTGAAAATGTTGAAGACCCCTGCACTAAGCTAAGATGATGAAAATGGCATTACATTAGAATTTACCTCAAAGAACTGCCGTGTTTCCATTGTTGTTCTGATTTCCTGGCAACTCAATAAAGATGATAACATACACACAGGAAACATCACACACCACAAAATACCCCTTATATCATTCATACATATAGTGATATTAAAAGCACAATATATTCATCTAGCGCATCTCAAAAACCAATATAGACGGAGACCAAAAGGAGAAAATTGGAAAAGTGGACGAAATAAGAGAGAAAAATAAAATAAAAGTTGGCAGATGGGACCACACATATGGTAGGTACTTCAATTATTTTTAGGAAAGCGCTAAAAACGTGTGTTTTTAAGATTTATTTTTTAAATATACAGATATTTTGCTGTGCATAGTGGATCAGTCAGACCATGGGCCTCTGGATCACATTGTAAAAATGTAAAAAAGTTGATGGGACTGGTGGACTTGATGTTTTTAATGTGAGGACTTTAGCCTTATTGATGACAGGAAGAGGAAGCCTGATGACACCTGTGTTTTGATTTTCTCTGCCTCTTTGTTATCTTTTGCCCATTGTTATATCTCAAAAATATTCACAACATTCAGCTCTATCAATAATCAAATTAGGCAGAATTTTGTAAAATAGTATTGTATACATATTTATATAAAGTAGCAGAAGCAATCATTTTTTTGGACCTGACCCGAAGTCAACAGCTGTCCAATCATCTAAAGTTGCTGCCCTGGTCAGTAATCTGTGGCCCTGCACAATTAACTGTCAATTAACACCAAGCATGCACTCACACACCCACACACACAACAAAGGTTGCTGCACGAAAACAGTGGAAGGCTAATAATTACTGGGAGGGATGTCAAAGACAGAAAGATGGCAGGAAAATGGAAGCATGTGTCCGGGCTTGTTAGAGTTGATCAGTGTGCTGGACAGACTGCCAGTGGTTTTGGATCATCAGCTCAGAAAACAGTGGAGGAAAGGAGTCCCGGCTACCAGCCAAAGTTACCGCTGTGCTTGGCTATTAGCCACCATGGCAGCAAGTCGCAAATTGCCTGGAAATCATTTCCCTCTCTAAATCAAATTTGGCAACTCAAGTTGGAATCTGAGGTAATTTATTAGACCGCCTATTGACATTATTATGGTTGCTGCTGACAAACACTTTAGTTAGGCTGCACAATTAATCATGTAATAGTTGCGATCATTGATTTGTGCTCTCGCTATCAATCAAACTTGACCAGTGTGAAAGTGCTGACATTTCTGAATTTAGTTTCATTTCACTGTTGATTGGTAGAAGACTGGTAACAGTGTTTTGAACAAACTCTAGTCAATTAAAGATTGTCACAAGCCAAACAAAGTGTATTTTCTCAGATAGCAGCCGGGGCCTTAATTTAGCTGAACTGCAGAAGGTACCAGGCCTTTATCTGAAGCAGGCTTGTATTAGAGGCAGGCCTTTGATTCTTATTCCCTCTGTGTGATGAGTAGAATTGGTCATATTTTAGTACGAAGCCTCGTTTTGATTCGCTCCTGTTTGCCCTGTTAAAGTTACTGCATCACGCATTCAAATTAAAAGCCTTCTAGCTTTTCAGTGGACAGAAACCCTTACCCTTCATTTCTTAACAAGGCTTTTATTGTGTAGCATTTGCAAGAAACGTGCTGTGGAAAATGAATTAACTTGCAAAGTTCCCATATGACGTTTGAAATGTAGCTGCTGCCATCTTGTGGTGCTTGTAAGTTACTACAATCCACAGTTTGGCTGAGACGTAAACACGCCTGCAGCGACTGAAATCAGACAATAACACTTTAGATGAGTAATCCAGGACAACAGTGTTGAAAATAGCATGATTATGTTGCCATGGAAATATAGTACGTTAGTTGGCAGCACATAATATGACAGCTAGCGGGAGTTTATCCAGCCTTGTTGTTCCCCCGGCCTTTATTTATTCATGTCAACTGCCCCCCGTCCGTTACTGGAGACCTGGCTTTTGCTTGACTTTTACTTTTTTTTTTACTTGAAGGAAATACTGTAGTCCAAAACCTGAAATGAATGGGCACCAGTTAGGGTAATAAACCAGTTAAAACATGATGATAATGTGAAAAGAGCTGATGAGTAGTTGACACAATAACTACTAATATCAGTTTTCAGGCAGTGGAGTGTCACTAAGAAAGTGTAGTATGGAGTGTGTCCTGCCAACGCATCAAGAGACTGAGCAGTAGAGTGAAGTGTCAGCTAAATATTTTCAAGTTATGAAAGGATCCCCCCTGATGGCACTTTTATTCTGTTAAATCGATCTCTGATCCTCAGCGCTTTCAGACACTTACACTTTGATGGAGTGTGGAGATTTACGTTTTTCTCAAATTACTACCCTGGCCCACTTTGTCTCAGCCGGCCCCGTCTAATTCCACTTCTCCTCGCTTCCCAGAATGACTTTCAACTGCCTCTGCAGAGAAGAGGCCTGAACTTGTTGCTTTCAGCTGTTGTCTTCAAGTGTGGCTGGAGAGAGCAGTAATGACGGAAGCGGTAGAGTGAGCGTTTCTCAGCTCGTACCTTCTGAACACATTCAGTCTCGTAGCTGCACTGCTTCATTCAGGACAAAGCTCTTCCTCCGTGGTGAATTTCTTTGTTTGAGTGTGAGGGACTTGTGTTTACTGCTGTTGTATGCGCAGGTGAAAAGTGTTCTGCTGAGAAAATCCCAAAGCATCGTTTTAGCCAGAACGCAGCAAACACTGATGTGGACACAGACATGACAGAGTGCTAACAACTGTGCTTTGTGCTAAGCCTTCTTCATTATTAACACAAAAAGCCTTTAGGAGTTGCAATATTGAAATTGTACAATGCTAGGTTCAGGTGCATGGCCTAAGGCTTCGCAGCTATAATGTATATTTTGCTTTTTATTTATTTAATTTCATTTTTATTTAATGATTTTGAATTGGTCAAATCCTGCATGTGTTTTATTTTTCTTTCTATGTTTTTATCATTTCTACATCAGTTGCATAGGGCGTCTGTGTTTACTGCTCATTTTCGGTTTGTATGTAAAATGCAGACTTGAATAGGATATGAATCCAACATTTCCAGATTAGTTTTGATCAAATGAACATCACAGTGTAGTCTGCCTTTCTGTTATATAGAGGACTGCACGCTACAGTCAAGAGCATGGAAATGATGGCATGATCTTTACTGTATTTTCTGTTTTTAGCGTAAAAACTCAACTTACTTTTCCATGAACTTTAGACTGTAGCACGCATGTCTTTTATAACCGGTAGATAAGTTAAGATCAAATGACAGAGTTGAGACGGGGTTTCTGTCTAAGACAGACTGAAGAGCGTTGGAAGGTGTGTTATTACACCATGTCATCAGTGTGGTTGTCCCCTCTGAACATCAGTGGCCACAAAATCTGAACACACATGAAGCTTTGCCTGTAGATTCTTTTCTTTCTTTTTCCTTTTTTGCTCCAAATACCAAAACGAAATGTGATTTTTAGAATAAATGGAGTTGGATGGAAGTTGGGTTTGGCTTCGTCCATTGACTGAAGCTGAGTGCGGAGCTCATGCTGTTCTCCTACATTACAGTGTCAGACTGCAGGGCTCATGTCTGCAGCTAATCACATCCATGAGAAATGGCCACATAACAGCCTGATAGAGGAGGCAGTGGAGCGTGCACACACACACACACACACACACACAAAGTTTGGTGGTGTCACTGATGCCTGCAGTCATTCTGAGTGTGATATCCTGGACACAAGGTATCGCCTACAGCTCTCTCCCTTGCTCTCTGTCTGGGTGTATGGAAATAACAAGCAGCTGAATGTAGCTGACCGAGTGTGTGTGTGTGTGAAGGTAGTTTCATCCACAAGAGATTGCCAATGTTTTTCCGTCTGGTGCTTGTGCCCACATTCATTACCAGTTCTGATGGAGCGGCGGTACGCACACGCTCACAACACACACGAGCAAATGTGCACAGACACACACAGTGACCACGGTGCCATGACGGTCACTGACATGGAGTCAAAGACACATATGTTAACACACACACACACTTATAGAAAAGCACACACAAATAAGTCATATGTAAGAATACGGAATTAGTGAAACACGTCCCCCCCAACACACACACACACACACACACACACACACACACTCGCTCAGTGTGACATAAAATGACCTGCAGCAGGAGTCCATTTCTAGGTTCTTTCTACCTCTCAAACCAATCTGCTTTCCTGTTACACTTATTTGTGACTCTCTCTCTCTCCCTGGTCAGTGTAGTGTAAAATGAGGAACCATGGTAGCTGAGTATGACAACGCCACTGTATCCTCATCCCAACACACACCTGCATAAACACACACAGGACGCTGTATGAAGGTAACGGCGACCGGCTCAGTCGCTCAGTTTGAGGTGGGTTATTATTACAGCTCTATGTACATTATATGTGCAGTTCTGTGATTTGCCAGGACTTTGAACAAAACAATCATAATCCAGGTGAGATGATTTAAACATAGGTCCCACAGCTGTAAGAGCAGCCAGGCTACATCCAGGCTGCTGTTGGAATTCTTGCATTCTCTGAAACGTCTGAGAAATGAGCCTCAATCAAAGGATAAAGCAGTGGAGGACTGTGAATGTTTTAGTACGGATGCACATGCGTGTGTTTTTGGTATCACTTGCCAGTCAGATCTCTCCAGTTAGATATCGATAAAGTTTTCGACACCCCCTCCTACGCCTGCAGAGAGACCCTATGTCCTTACTTAGCTCCAGTGTTCTGCTCCTGGAATTACAGCGTTTGTACACTTTTGACTGCTGATAAAACGCGGCTGCAGGTTCACTGTCACCACCCTTACAATCCAGCATCCTCATGACCTGCCGCTCCTCCGACAGTTACTTGGGTTGCGTGGGTGGATGGTTGTGTTGTGCGTCCAAAATCTACATTCTGTCAGTGATAGGGCTGCGAAGGCAAGCAGAAAGATTTTATTTTTAACGGCTCGAGTCTGAACCAGGGAGTAGCTCTGTATATTCTGTATGAATCGGTGTATTCTGATGACGTTTAACAGGAAACACGTTCAGATCCAGGCAATGGGGTTGGCCGTTCAAACCTTCTTAAGCAATGGAAAAAGAAAATGTACATTATAAAAATGAACATCATACATAGATGACTTTACATACTACTTTCTGTTTTCTTCCTACATCCCACCAGTGTCTTATGGGTTTGATTTCTAAGTTCTTTTACTTGTTTCAAAGGCTCTTAATGGTTTGGCAGCGTCCTACAGCGTCCTTTTATTGTGCAGTTTTCATTTATCGTCTTGTTTCTTCTCGTCAATGGTAAAGCACTAGCTAAAACCTGAGCAAAGTTGCAGCCCATCACGTGACTATCGTTCGTGTTTACTGCACATTCTGACTTTTGGTCCTAAAATAACACCACGCCTGGAGTCAAATTCAGGTAAAAATATTCCATTCCCTTGCCATCGTTCCATGGACTGTAGGTTTCATGGAGCGGTATGAAATGGATGAATATATTTAAACCACTGGTAACTAGCCAATTCTACAAATAAAAGCAAATACACTAAAGAGAATTATTAAACTTGACTGTGATGACACAGATGAGAGTCACAGGCGATGAGACAGCCACAGTATGTCGTCCTACCAAGACAACGCTACGCGGCGTTACCACGTTTGCCTCCCTTAATTGACTTTGCGTGCAATTGCACTGCCTCTATTTTTGCCTCCTTTAAACGTGAACATTGGGCAACATAAATCATTTTAAAGCATTTTCAATTTGACAGACAGAGCAGCAGAACCAGATGGAAAGAAAAAGAGCTGCGTAGAATCAGAGGCGACAGGCAGAATATTGATTCCCCCAGACAGCGTTGATCAGTGATTGGAGTGCAGCTGTGTAAGTGTGTATACACTCATGGATGATGCACCTATACACATTAGTGTGCGCAGCGTGTGCATGACAGAGTGTGAGTGCATATACAGTGCGTGGGTGTAAATAAATATACAGGCAGCCACTGATTTTGTGCTTATCCCTGTGATGAACAAATTAATATAAATCAGTCGGAAAACTCTTAAAATTCTAGTCATAAAAATCTGTGTGTGTGTGTGTGTGTGTGTGTGTGTGTGTGTGCGTGTGTGTGTGAGAGAGACAGATTTTTGTCGAGGCCTATCACCACCTTAGCCGTCTTGTTAGTAAAACAAATTGGTGGCAGTGATTCAAAGTAAAGCAGCCCTTAATGTTTCTGTTAGAGTTTTTCTTTTGTCTTCTCCTGCATTATTAATCTCCTTCCCCTCTCACACACACACAGATTTAATAAGACCCTGTCTCGTGCACTAAATCTGTGATAAAACATTCAAATGGTGTAGCGCCCACTCGATACTACCAGCAATTACCAATTCATCACTCCCTTACTACAATGCTGCTACTACACCCACACCCACACACACACACACACACACACACACTGACTCCTGATGACAAATCAAGGTGATCCCAGGTCACAGGCAGAGGTGGACAAATATACAGCCCTGACCAGGCAATAGTACAGTAACACACATCAGGTCTCCACTCGCTTGGTCCTCACAACGACACAAGAATGAAGACACGTGTACGTGAATACACACACCCACACGCATTTGCCTGATGACAATGCAAAGGACAGAAACTGAACTGTCAGACAAAGACGTCTGAACATGTACTATTCATTTGCGATGTTTTCATGTATTTTGTAAGTCATTCAACCTACAGTAAAGCCCAAGCTTTGGCGTTAACTCTTCTTAATACTTGAGCTGTGATGGTCGTCGTACGTGAACAGCAGAGGACACTGACAAGACATGGGTGAAAAGAAAACCAAAGAGTAAAAGGAATTACCACTTAAACAGTCAAATGTGATGATAAACAAGTTACCATTGATGAATATCAAATCACACTAGCAGAGACAATGTGGTCCTGACTCTTTCTGCTGCTGATTGGCAGCCTCCATATAGTGAAACAGTGAACTTATACACGTAGTCTGTCAGTAGGTGCTGCAATACAATATATAGCCAAAAGTACGTGTCATTAAAGAATGACATCACCACCTTTTGGCCACTTGTGAGGTAAAACATTTTTACTTCCCAGTGAAAATATTACTAAAGACCAGGGCACAAAACTTTAAACCTATACTGAAATACATTTTGGGACCGATGACGAATCGATGACGAGCTCACACGTAGTGCTGCTGTTTAACAATGTCCAACCACATATCCCATAAAGCTCATGGCTCCCAGTCATCACAGAATTAGTCTGTGTACATGACAAAGGCAACTTGCAATTGTGCACTGCGGCACAATCATGGAGAAAGGCACACAAAGAGAGAGAACGAGCAGGAAAGAGTTGTGCTTTGTGCATAATGCATGAGGCCTTATTGAACATCACGCTATGTTTCTTTATGGTTTTTAATATGTTGTCAGCTCCTCATGGTTTATCCATGCAATTACTTAGTGGCAGCACCACACTTATAATGCCATTACTTTACATCCTTCTGCATGAGAAGAAGAATAGACACACACACACACACACGATGTGCTGTGAGGTGTTTGTGCACGAATATATACACACACATGTGTGTATGAGAGGATACAAATTTGCACGTATTGTACACACACACAGATGGACATTTATGCGCATTCACTTAAACGCACACACACACACACACAACACACACACAACACACACACACACACACACACACACACACACACACACACACAAGGCGCTACTAATGATACAGAAGAGTATTTCTAAGCCATGCAATATGCATGCATGGAGATCAGTATTGCTGAATAAAACTGCCTCACATCAGGGGGGAGGAACTGTCTCATTGTGGTTGGGAGTTTCCCTGGGGACCGTAATGTTTGGAGCACAGCTCTTACCACTGCTGGCTCTGAGCTTGTTTGGCCTCTTTTTTCAACTTTCTTTGGCAAATACGAAGAAATGTGCATGAGTCTTGCTGTTGTCTGCAAGTAAGAGAAAAGATTCCGTGAAGGAAAGAAAAATACCAAAAAGCGTTTTTGGCGGATTGTCCTATTGACCGATGTACAAATTACACGCATACAAAATGAATAGATAATAATAGATTTCATGCTGACACTTGATCACACATTTGGGGAGAGTTACTGGATTTGTGAGCCTTTTGAGGACGAAAACTAATTTACTTTGTCCTTATTTACAAAACGTATTTTAATGCGTTCCTGTTTCCTGTTTAGAGGCACAGAACACGGATGGAAGTGATTTATCCCCGCAGACTGACCACTGGGGCAGGGAACTGCATCTGAAGGTGCAATGTGTTGGTGTCAAACACAGAGTCTATGCAACGTAACCACACAGGGCACCTTGAAGTTACCCAGGAAGAGCTAAAGGCGCCAACTACCAGGCTGGATCTGTCGTTAGGTTTGTTTAGACCAAATACTCAGTTCTATATTAAAACTCATTCAAATTTCACTGAGAATAACTGATGTAGGTTTTGCAGTTTTTTTTACAGTACATTGTATTTAAGGTGTCCCACTCCACTCATAGTATTACGTTATTATGCATAGTCAGTTACTCAGATCAGGTTGAAATGTGGGAGTTCATTTAAAGTGAGGATAAATTAGTTTAATCACCCTACTTAATAATGCTAATCTGTACAGTAATTACAGCCAATTAAATAATCTTCATGGCTCCTCCCTTCACTGTCCACTTCTTTCCTCAGCAAACCTATAGTTTACCCAGATGATAATTACAGGGTTTAAATCAGTGATCTATGCAATTAATTATGAATGGAGGTTCATTTACCGGCGTTGAGCGGTGAGGGGAGCCGCACAGCTCACACTGGCAGGTTCACGACAGAAGAGAAGGCACAAACAGAAAGACAAGATGCCACCCTCTCCATCACTCTGCTACTTGAAATCTAGTGCCAAGTGGTTGCTGTTTGCTTCTGTATCTGTGCAGCTAATGCTAACTACCAAAAAACAGCATGAACAGAAGAAAAAAAGAAAAGAAACAGTGAGGATGTGAAAAGAAAATGAAATCAGATCACAACATCTGTGGCCCGACTGTGAAACTGAATACATATAGTTCTCTTTCACATTGATTGAATGAGCGGTCGCCTGTTACTCCCAGGGTTGGCGGTTTGATCCCCGGCTCCTCCTGTCCACATGTCGAAGTGTCCTTGGGCAAGGCGCTGAACCCTAAGTTGCTCCCGATGGAGGCCAGCAGCTACACCATCATTGCATGGCAACTACGTCGCCATCGGTGTGTGAATGTGTGAATGAGGCCAATCTGTCAATTTACCATTTTGATAGATTCATTTAATTAATAAGGTAATAAACACACAGTCTTATTTCCACAAACTCTTAATGGATTGTAATTTTGCTCCCTGCAATTATATGTTCAAAACAATAGTTAAGGTCAGGTAGTTCTAGTCATGTGCTCCTATTCATACTTTTTAGATGAAAAATAACTAATTTAATAGCTTAGAAACAACCACTTTCCCCACGGGACCAATGAGAAGATCCAGACCATCTGTTTTGTGTCCTTCATCCAGCTTTTCCACACTCATGTAGTGTATTACAGTTTTGTGCTAAACGTTTAAACTACCTGAATGTTTCAAGGGTGCATCACAGAGCACTGGCCAAAGAGGGGCTAAAGCACCTGATAACTTCCTGTAGCCATATTTACTCCTGTATTTGTGTCTGTTCTCTCTATCACTCAAGCACTCAGCCGCCATGTTGCTCAGCAGCTCCACTCTTTCATCTGTCTCTCAAATCAATAGGCCACATTGGGGACAACGCTTGAGGAGTAAATCGAGTGGCAGTCCAGGTTCTCATTTCCCCGAGCTCTGCTCTTTCTTCTACTCATATTGGCTTTCTATTAGTGTCTCCACCACGTCGCTGTGTGTGCATGTGTGCGTGTGTGTGTGCGCGCGTAGGTGTAGGTGAAAATCTTCCACTGTTTTTTTCTGAAGAACATCTAAACCTTTATGCTTAGTGAAGACATGCGTGTGAAGTCACTATGTGGCCTGCAGCTGGCCGAGGCACAGTTCACTTTAAACTCCTATGACACCCAGAGGAAACCGAAAGCCCTGGTTTGGGCGCACGCACGCACGCACACGCGCACACGCACACGCGCACGCGCACGCACGCGCACACGCGCACGCACGCACACACACACACACACA
>JAVQJF010020007.1:0-11929 GCA_036023855.1 Gadopsis marmoratus
CTGTTGTGTCCCTCTCTGGTGTGGTTTCCCTGATTGTTTAGTGTTGTCACCTGTTCCCTTGTGTGCACCTGTGTTCTATCCCCTCGTTAGTGTCTTGTGTATTTAAGTGTGTTTCATTCATAGTCAATTGTCAGGTGTATGTTCAGTCTAGTAATCAAGGTTTGTGTCGTTTCTGGTTAGGTACTATTCTATGTTCAGATTCAAGTATTGTGTAAATTATGTTAAACAGTTTGGTCTCGTCTCAGTCAAGCTCCGTGTTTAATGTTGCTACTGACTAAGGAAGTCTTATTGTTTACATTATTAAACATCTTGTTATGCATCGGCAGCCTGTGCTTGGGTTCCTCCTCTGCTTCATCCACACTGGGACGTGACAAGGTGGGTTTTCCAAAGCTTGCTCAGTTATCATAGATGGTTTACTTACATTTGTTCAAGTGTTCCAAGGTCAAAGATGAACCTGCAAACTACTTGGTGAGGAACAGGGACAGTTTGTGGTCATTATGTTCAGTGGCAGTGTGTTGATGGGGTTACAACTACAGACAGTTTATGGCTTAAATGTTAAAGTCTAAGGCTGCGGTCAAATAGTAAAAGACATTATGTCTTTTCCTGAACACTTTTCCTTGACCTCCATGGAAAATGTCATGAGGTCAAGGAGAATTCATGATAACTTATGAAAAGAGAACCGCGATGCTAACTGCACTTCCACTAGGCCACGTAGTTATTATTGACGTGTCTGCTGTAGACACTTTGAATGTTGCTGCCACAAGGAATTGTGGGATGGCATTATCTCCTTTCCTTTGGTAAAGGATGGTCCAGTGTACCCTGTGTCAAACAAGATAAGAAAGCGAGCACTGAAGCACCTTTCTTTAGCATTTAAAGAATTCCACTAGCTCTTATCATGGCTGCCACTTACATCCTTCCGGGTCATTTCACTCAGTTAGGGACCTTCCTCAGAACAGAAGACTGCTCGCTGTAGCCGGAGGCTTTTGAGTGCCTAACATGGCCCATTAAAAAAGGTCTACTGATGTTTTAGTTGCTTAGTGGATACTTAACTACAAGAGAGGATTATTGTAAGAAAACAGATGATATACATTGTCAGTGAACATTTCACCGATATGTTCAAAATCAACGTGTTGCAACTTGTCACATTATGAATATTAACAACCTTTCCTCATGAAGTCAGGTAAAATATTGCAGGCAGCGTTACCTTTCTAGCAAAAAAATGCATTCTGTTGCAAATCAGAAATACATAGACATCATTTCTAGGAGATGGGGTTGAAGTCATCAAAGTACTAAGTCAAGTTGTAAGTCACAGAAATCAATTCAAATCAGATGTAAGACCTACTAATATCACTTTTAATTGAGTAGAAATTCAAACTGTGTCTAGTTCAGCCCATGAGTATCCTCTTCCCCCTATACTGGCAGTAACATGGAACAAACCTTTGAGAGTTATGTCTAAAAACATCTGGTCAGACAGGTGGGAAGGTCAGCATCTGACAGCGGTCCAGTCTGAGGCATCTTAAAGTTATCTCCATTGGTGCTGTGGCCCTGCTGTCACCACCTGTTGAGTCTGTGAGACAGAACAGGAGGCTACACGGGGGAGACACAGCCGAAAATGGCAGGTTTAGTCAGCATGCAACTCATCAGCCCTGGGGTGATGGATAAACACCCCATATCGCCGTCTTCTTCACCCCAGCCTCAGCATCAGTCAGTCAGTCTGCAGCTGTCACACTGTCTCCCTGGAGGCCAATTGAAATTGTGTGACCTTGAGAGAGTAGATTGAACTAATGTGTCAGCCTAGGGCCAAGACGGGATTTCACCTTCCTAATGGAAAGCTTCCCAAGAGCCAGCAGAGTGATGGCTTGGCGTAAGGTGCCACCTATTTGGATTAATAAAGCACAGACAGAAATGACAGAAGCGAGGCTCCTGTGTTCACCCATAAGCAGATAAAGTGTGTGCAGCCACACCACAGACATGCACTCGCATGATGCCGAGAAGACGCCAGGGCAGGTTTTAAACAGCTGCTGCAGCTCAGGAGGTCGTTGAAGGACCGAGCTCCGGCTCCTCCTGTCCACGTGTCCAAATGTCTTTGGGCAAGACAAATATAAACTAAGTATGAAGAAAGTAATCTCTTTCTTTTGATTATCTCAACCAGTGCTCACCCGATAGACTTCACACTTGGACTGGGCTGCTGAGGACCCCAGGGAGTACAGTGTCAAAGTTGGAGCAATTTGGTCAGATGGTGGCACTATAACAACAAACTTTACATTTTGGCCTCTAGATCGATTTTCCTCCATTTAGAATTTTGACCAAATCTGTTTTTTTGCTATTCATCCTACAAGTGTATTTGTAATAAAGGATCAAATGAAAACAACACAAACACCTCGCTCAGTGGTCACAAAAAGACTGATGACCAACAAAGCTCATATCTAGGAGTAAAAAAACATTTTCAACCTCAATCAAACGATTCATGAAAAGGGCAACGAGGGAGAAGCCGATTGGGACAAGTGGTGGCAGGTGTGTTCATCCCGGCAGAGAGACTGCAGCCCCTGGGCTCCTGGGAGTGGACACACCTGCCTCGCATCAATCCCTGATGAGGAGCAGCTTAAAAGAGCCGGACCAGAGAGTTCAGAGGCAGAGTAGAGGTGGAAGGACAGGAGAGAGAACAAACGACAAGCAGTAACTGAACGAATAAAGAACGCATTTCAAGTGATTGATCAGTGCCTGAAGTGTCTGATTACCTCAAGGGTCACACCCTCCAGCGTGACAGCTCACGGTACATATAGAGTTGGTCTAGACTTGTTCTATATTAGCAAGTGCTATGAGATAACTCTGTCATGATATAGAGCTATAGAAATACAACTGAATTGAATTGAATTGAATTCCCATTATTTCAGTGAACCTGATTCAGAGATGTCAGCGTGCTTCCAATCCAAGTTTCTCTAAAACTCAAATGTCCTTGGAGTCGAGGTTGTCCAGAGTCACCCAGAGGTGACCCGAGCAGCACGATCTGCCGATGCTGCCAACCCCTCTGTAACTGACACCCAGCTCGTTTCCAGTGACGGGTGGAGCACTAAGACAGAAACCCATCAGCACTAATATGTTTGAGTCAACCAATCAATAGCACCGTACATGTGAGCTAAGAAAAGAAGCTCTTACAGTAAATGGATGTGAAGCAGACAAGAGTATAACTGCCTGGAGCAAACAGAGGTCTCCCCGCTATTAATACGAGCAAAGCAGACATCTCCAGGAAGAGTCTGTTTAATTTATATCTTCTGCTTCCAGCCATTATGGACTGCAATTCAAATCTAGAGGGAAATAAAAGTCTCGGTGGTGTTGACTGTTAAATATATTCAGGATGTCAATAGAATTACTGATTTTGCAGCTATGATGCTGTAGATCTCCACGCAGCGTTTTGCTCTGGGGCTAGGTAAATCTAGTCCTCCATCAGGGCTGATGATGTTTTCCCAAAACATCCTGCAGTAAAGCTATTTGAAGCCTCTCTGTAATGATAAAGCAAATGGCTAATGGTGATTGTGGCGGCATTACCCACAGCCCCACCAATCATAATCAAGACGGTGCTGATTAACATGCTGCGCTCCCGCATCAACAAACCCCGGTGTTGGCTAACGACAGAAAGAACTCTGCATCGAATGCCAGTTTTACTCACCGGGATGGATTAAGCTGCTGTGCTCCATGACATTCTCAGAATTATAAATTAGCCGATTAATTTTATTTCTCAAGTAACAACCCAAATTGTGCTCTTGTTTTACTCTTTTGCCCTTTTTGATTCTTAAAACATCTTAAATCATTTGTTTTGCTTTATTTCATGCAAGACGGATAAAAATGGCTACAAAACACAAATACTTTAGCCTTTCAGAGGCTAAAACTACAAAAAAACCGCTGGATCTGGCTTCACTGTTCACCTCTTCTCTTGAAAAAAGAATGACCTTTGACCCCACTGGCTCTGTCGTCCATTTCAAGTGAACTAAAGTAAATGTAGATCATGGAGCAGGTGTTACTAGCAAAGACAAAGTGAAAGATCAAAACCAGAATTCATTCATTTGTATATATATTTCAAATACAATATGTTGTCATTCTTGAAGAGCTTGACTTACACCACCTCTGTTCTCCCCTGTGTTTTACTTCATTGTTTCCCAGCATTAGCAATGCAAACAACCCTTACAATACAGTGCTTACAGCAGTCACACTGTCCACCATGCTAGCAGCCTCACAGCTCAGAGTGTCAGTCTGACAGATGCTGGTCAAACACGCTGAGAATCCCATATGAGCTGTAGAAAGACCTGCACTGCATTTCTTTACACGCTGCTTCGTGACAGAGAAGGGTGCTGCTGACAGTGCAACATACTAATACAACACATTTGTAATACACATTCAAATGCATTGCTGACACAACACAATGTATTAGAATAATGAATTCCTTCACACAAGACACATGAATGTGCAGAAACCTGTACATAAAAAGTGGCAAGAAGGAATGGACTCTTACTTATATAGTGTTATTCAACCATTGAAACAGTTCCCAAAGTGCTGTAACAGCAATCAAAGCTTTAACAGTAGTCTAATTCACCCACCGATGGGGACACATGCTGCCTCAACTTGGGGTTCAACCAGGGACACTTCAACGTGTACAGGAGAAGCTGGGATCGAACCACCAACCCTGGGGTTAAAGGACAACTGCACTACCCTCTGAGCCACAGCCGCCCCAACTGAAAAAGTGTGGAAGAGCTTCTGGTTACACTAAAAGTTAGGGGAAGGAATTATTTGAACAAATCAGTGCTAACTAATGCAGTAGCAATAACTATTTGCATGTTATACTTTGCACAGTGATGAACTGGAATGAAAGATTGTTCCCAAGATCTGCCACAACACCAGATGACAAAAGTAAAATACCAGAAATACCAAGAGCAGATGAAGATTCAGATTGTAATTTTCCACTAGTGTCTGGTGTTCCTCAGGGATCGATTCGAGAGCCTTTGCTGTTACAGTATTCAAGGGAACAGCACATCCGTCCAATGATCTATGCTATCATACATGACTGCCATGCTTTATTAATTTATTCTCTTCTTATTAGACATAAGATACTTAAGATACAGAGGAAATGTAATTTAATTTAAAGATTTTACTGTGTAGGTAAAATTGAATTTGCTGCAAACTTGCATGTTTTGTGTTTAATAGACACCCAATTCTATTCCCTTCCACACAGTAAGGATTCATTTGTCCAGACTGAACACTAAAGATTCCCTAAGGACATCAGTATTGTGGAACAAGCTCAGTGAGGGGATGAGACTAAGTGTCTGTACACTGTACTATCTTCCTTTCTTTACAGATCTGCTCTTGGCCATTTATAATATACATATTAATGACACTATTAATATTACATTTGAACTGGCAATGGTTTGGCTGTCTAATTGCTTTCCTCTGTTGCTCTACCAGGGACTTTTTAATCCTATCATGTAGTTATTTTTAAATACAGCTCATGAAGTATGGTCTTATGTTAAGTAGTGGTACAAAAAATCCTCTATAATGACATCAACAATAGCACAGTATTTCAGTGATTTCTACATTCTTCTTACTGCAAATGATAAGCGATAGTGACCCAGGTGAGACAGATCAGTGGCTCAGCTCTAATGACATTTTAATGGGAAACTAATGGGGGTATCTGCAGACAGACCTCAGTGGGTTCAGTGTGAGGTCAATGAGGCGTGAGAAACAGGCTAATTGCTGCTTCATAAAGGCTGTGTATAAAAACAGTTATTGTTCTGCTCGACCCTCTCTGGGAGGTATTTTGCTCGGGGTTGAGGTTTTATGCTCGTTTGTGTCGGGCTGTGCCCACTGATGCAAAGACTGACGTTTATTACATGTAATACAACAATATACAATTACAAAAATCGTTTTTTAATGCTTCTTGAAGGCAAGGCAATTTTATAACCCTTCTATTTCCCATCTTTTCATCTTGGCAGGTTTTCCACCTCAAAGAGGCCAGACTATAGGAATTCAATTTTACACATTTATGAAAAATGTTTAATCAAAGATCTTTATGAACTTTAAGACTGAATTGTTAACTGAATATATACTTTAGGTTTTATTGACATTATGATTTCATTCAGCCTGGTTCTGGTTCTGGTTCTGGTTCTGGTTCTGGTCCTTGCCACTGTCTCCTGGTGCTGCTCATGGTGGAACTGTTGGCTGTCTGTGATAAAGAGTCGGTCTGGACCTGCTCTGGATGAAGGAGTGCTGAGATAACTTTGTTATCAGATGGTGCTATAGAAATAAACCTGAATTCAATTTAAAAGTATCTTTTTCTTTCCAAGCCAGAAATTCATTTGCGCAATGCTTTCTTTTGTTTTTTAATGTCCTCCCAGATGACGTCACATGAGGTGTGGTAGTAGGCGGTACTGAGTCTGGCTCTGTTTTGGGGAAGCCTGGGAGAAGCCTCTCTGGGCCGTCTGTTCCAACCGGTGAATCTTCAAAGTGTGCAGAAATATGAATTCAACTTTAAACTAGACAACATCTTATCTTGGCAGTGTATTTGAGCCGGTGTGTTTTCAACTCGGCACATTCAGCACAAAAATATGTTTCCCCTTTGTAAAAGTGTTGCACAGGATTCCAAACTGTCAGCGCGTCATGACGGAAACAGTAATGAGTTTAACTGGCCCTGATTGTCACAGCCTCTGACGCCTATACACACCACCTGTATGCCCTATAATATAATACCTGTAATGTATTCTTTCTGATCCCAGCCCAGATCCACGGACGTGGTCTAGGTGGTGTACTTGCCGGGGATCTCTACGTCTATTGATTCAAGAAAATTGTATTTTCTTTGCTAGTTTTACTTTACTCTTCACCATAGATTTGTTGAATTGTTGTGCTTGTGCTGGCTGCTCAGATTGCAGCCTGTCAGGACACCGAGCCCACAGCTTTCCTGGCACTATGTTTCATGCCTGGGTTTGTTTTGTGCAGGTGAAGAGATGGGACATGACTGCAGGCATGTGCAGCGTTCAGGGAGCTATTCCTCTCGTTATTTCCCCCTCTAGCCCGACCACATTCGGTAGAACATCAGAACTGAAGTGTAAAGTTCCATCTGGCAATGTGAGATATGTCGGACCGAGCAAGCTGATTAGTTTCTGTTGTGAGTAAGTATTAATACTGATCACTGCTGATCACTATTAACTGTGGTGCTGCCTGATATGTATATGTATATAACTTTACAGTATTATCACTCACATCACACTCAGCAAAGTTCCTGTCCAGCTCTCTACTGGTTGTCTTCACACCACAATGACTTTCCAAATGCTGTTATTTTTCACTATCTTTGCCTTTAATTGGTCCCTTGGACGACTAACAGACTCATCATTTTGAGGTTGTGCTCATATATATGTGAACGATTCTGTGTTTTCAACCTCATCACTGCAAAAGTAGCATTGCAAGCTTCCATTTTAAGACAAAGCTACCTACTTTGAAATGAGTCCAGATGTTCACTGTTGGATGATTTTCCCACGCAGTAACTCACTGGGGATGGCAATTTGAAAACTGCTCTTTAAATTCAAAGTCATTGCATTTTCAAAGATACACTGATTTTTCCATCCAGACCTCAGTAACATTTGGTCTGCAATGTATTCCAGAACCTTATTCTTACTCGTGTTTTATTTAAAAAGAAAAGAAAACTGTAATGTAACTTGTAATCTCCAACTGGATTCAGTACCAGAATAGTCATTCGTCATTATGTCATTAACAGTGTATCTCGAACACAATGCAGTTTACGTGCAAGGTCAACATGGAATTCTAGCATTCAGAGCACAGCCTGTGATAATCCCCTTTTCTGTTAGAGTTCAGCAGGTGAAGGAGTCCCCAGAGTGGTGTGTCTGCAGGTATTTCAGCATGCTTTTCTTCACTCCAGCCAACCAACAGAAGGTAGCATGGATGTTCTGTCAGAAGCCTAAAGCTGTAGTGCGGGGTCAGAGGCCAGGCTGCACTTAATGCTGCTCTAAATTGCCTTTCCTTGGAGATTTGACCCCATCGAGGCACCTGAGAAAGGTGGGAAGGTCACGCTGTGAGGAATAGAGTGAAGGAAGTGGATGGGAGTCTCAAAGAAGCACATGCAAGGTCAGTTAACATGTCCACTGCTGACTGTCGCCCCACTTACAACCTGTATGAGAATGGACTGGATTTTGCAGGCTGCGCTATTATCTGCCAGGGTTTCCTTTCACTGATCAACTCAAAGGTGTTACCTTAACCAGAGAATAAAACCCATGTTGTAATAAAACATAATATTCCTTTAAGTAATTGTAATTGTACTAATCACAATTGCACTTAAATTCCACCACTGTTGTACAATAATACTGTACACTGTACAACACTGTAGGAGCAGTGGCAGGAATAGGATGAATGAGTTTATCACCAAGGTCGGGTTTATAATTGGTTTGACACCTGATTCATTAGTGTTGCTCCCAATGTCTTTTTTTCTAACTTTGTGATGGTTTGTGTGTTAGTGATAAATATATATATATATATATATATATATATATATAAAATGCTAATTTGTATTGCCATATTTACATAATTGCCAACTGAATTGTGTTCAAAGAGCACAGTTTTATTGTTTTTTTTATTTATTTACAGCACAGGATTCATATGGGGGTGGATGGGATGGATGGTGGGCATATAAAGCGTGGTTGGTAGGTTCAGACAACGAAAGCACGATAAACCTGCAATAAGTCATTTTTTTACCCACTTGGAGAAAAATGGAAACACGTTAACACAAGACTGGCGTATCATCGCCTTTAAGTTAATATGGAGAACCTCTACGCAAACAGTTGCCCGCTTACACACCCAGCAGACACGGAGCAACACCAGCATTATTTTGGAGTCTTGCTTTTGTCCACCTGATGAATGTAAATCCAATATTCACTCCCTTTGAGTTCTGTTGGGAAATATCATTTAGCTGTGAAATGCTCCACTATGGCCACCAGCTAGTGTCTAACTGTCTGTCTGTTGTTTGGTCAGTGTCTTTATCAGTGCTGCTGTGGGACAGACAGCTGGGGATTATCTGTAGGTTCATCACCATGAGAGACTCCTTTCACATTGCCACTGATATATTATCATAAAAATACTGATATAGGCCTAGTCCCCCTGAAACAGTAACCCCCCAATTTATTCTCACACTATTGTAACATTGTCAGACTCACGATGGACAAATGGACAAATTTAAATTTTTTTTAAAAGAGGATCCAAATTGTTGCAGCAGAACAAGAGACAACAAAAATCATCCTTCAAACTTAAATTTATTGTGATAATCACATTTTTCTGAGATAACATTTTTGTCCGTATCGCCCCGTCCCATATGCAGCAGGACACTTTGATTTGTAAGATGGGCAGACTTCTGCTTTAAGGACATTTTTATTTGGGACGCCAAATAATTTTGGTACAGTACCTGATCTATAGTATAACTTCTATACTGACATTTAAGGATATAAGTATGTTTTATTTAAAAAAAGTATGCTCAATTGTTAGAGGACATCATAAGATGCATATAATCATATATAATTTCTGCATTTTGAATAGTCGTCTAAAATAGGTTGATCGATTCAAATTAGCAAATAAAATGCTACAGACAGTATTTAACTGTGTACAGATAATACAAATGTTGCATGCAGCCATCAAACCTCATACAACGTTGGGTCTATTAGAAGCTAAGGCAGAGCTGAGTGTAAGCCTGCGCAGCACATGTTGCCTCTGTCGACTCGCACAGTTCCCCCTGCAGTGCTCTCTGCATTCGCTTTGAAACTAACAGAATCAGGTCTACAGTGTTAAATATTTCATCGTACCTTTCCATGTAACTGTTATTCTGCTACAGCAACTGTGAAAACGAAAGAAAAAGAAGCCAGTGCGCGGAGACACCTGGCTGACATGCATTTAAATCTTGCTGAAGCTGTGGGAGTGTGTGCACGGTACAACCACTGCACGGTACCACAGAATGCAACCAAACATTCGCAGAGCTCTGTAGGCATCTTGTATTCATCTTTTCATTGAATTTTCAGAAATGAAGTGAGGACTGGCCTTGAATTCCATTCAATATTGAAATCTTCAATAGTGGATCAGCTGAAAAGAAGCAGAGAGAAATACCACAGCAGTTGACCTTGTAGATGTGGAAATGAATCGCAGACAGTGGCACTGATCCTTACTGTAATTTGTGGGGGGCTACAAATGCGAGGGCTGAGAAGAATGACACTGAAAGCACCTTCCGTCTGCACTACGGAGCAGAAGCCATTACTGGCTATAGTGTTGTCAGCCGTTCAGCATCAGCTCCTTTGAGAATGAGGCTCTCAATCAATGTATGAAAGGCCAGTATCTCTGTGGAAAGAATGAGACAGAATAACTCGTGACGGGGGCAGCGGCAGCAGTCGACTGAGTAGGTGTTCAAAAGCAATGCAACTGTCTAGAAGGAATTGTCTCGTTTTTATTCGTGCCATCAGCCTCGTCGCACTGTTTGTGGTAATGATGGCTTTCTTAGCTGCTGTCAGGCAGATTCACAAAGACCTTCCTGACAGAAGTCAGTGTGACTGCACTGCATTGTTTTAGATATGTAGATATTATAGCCTCAAATTCCGTGATTCATAGATATTATTATAGAACATTTTTAATTGTTAACATTAAAGGACCATACCAGTGACTTCACACCTCACAAGGGAACTTTAATTGGTCACACAGCTAAGTTTTTACCAGCAGAGGTCCTAGCTGGTTAATCCAGCCCTGAACCTGATGAGCATTAGAAATAAATGTATGTCATGGAGAGTTGAACTCCGCTGTTTCTCAGGGTCCTGAACAGCTGAGGGTTCGTGAGGGAGTCGGTAGGATGTTTTCTTTTTACCAGTGATGTAAATGTAGATGTTTGCTAATGTCACAGGTAGTTGATACAGCAACATATCACCTCCTTTATATCTCTACTTTGTTCTGTAAATGTACATTTTCTTTACTTATGATAATATAAAGACTGTGTGTCAGTAATGTTGTTGCCTTGCTGTTGGATGACTATACAAAGCTCAGCTTCAGTCTTGCTCAGTAATGTGCATATCATGGGGTTATGTTTCTTTTCTTTTATTGTGATCAGCTGCTCACTGAAAAATATAAAGGTGGCTCACAGCCACACAGGGACATCGACATTTAGTCAGCAGAGACGGAAGAAAAAACTAAAACTAAATAATAATAACTATAAATAAATACAGAATATAGAAAAAGGGGAAAGAACAAAGAATAATAATAATAACCAAAAAAAAGCATAATGGGTCATGTAAATGTACAAAGCACAGTAACAGGTTGTTTTTCCATAACACTGTCCTGCATTTGTTGCATGCAGCTGTTGTTGCGACGTCCTTCCTGTTGCTCAGTGATGTTTGCACAGGGAGCAACATGCCAACCTGTTCTTTGCAATGTGAACGATTCAATATCAGCCTTTAAGTAAACTGGGTCCAGTTACTGTACAGAGGCAACACAATCTAACTCAGTCCACCTCAATTCCACCAGCCATTCATTGGTACGTAATTACACCTTATTCTAGAATATGACATGACTAACAGTGTTAATTTTTACATTGGGATATAAACTGCCAGCACCTGGATTTAACTAAGCAAAGAGGTCAGAGCCTCCCATTGGATAATCACTGCAGGGTGATGGTGTTTCAGCTGGCAACAAGTTATTTAACCCTAACTGACGCAGTGAGAAGCTTCTCAGTTCTTAAACAACCATGTGGAAAGACACATCCTGTGGTCGTGGAGAAGATGTTCATCAGTTTCAGAAGGGTGAAATTATTGGCTGCATCAAGCAAACACAACATCTAAGGAGATGCTGAAACTACTAACGTCGGGTTAAGAACTGTCCAACGCATTATTAAGAACTGGAAGGAGAGTCCAGA
>JAVQJF010020014.1:0-43908 GCA_036023855.1 Gadopsis marmoratus
CCCCCCCCCCCCCCCCCCCCCCCCCCCCCCCCCCCCCCCCCCCCCCCCCCCCCCCCCCCCCCCCCCCCCCGCCAGGTACATGACTTACAGAAAGATATAGCACAAGTGATTATTCCATGGATTTTCCAGTTTCAGTCTCAGGAAAACAAATTAATGAAGTGCTTTTCTCTGCATTGTCAGAATATCTAGCCTCACCAGTGCTCTCCATCAGTTCCTAGTATTTTTAGACCGGGCATGAATCTTTGGGGTGTCAAACATCGACTGAGGAGAGATTTCTAGCATTTCTCCTTTATCACTGGTAGGCTCTAATGGGAAACTGTCTCCTGGGTTGGGCTGGACTTCTCATCGCACTAGATTATTGTGTGTTTTGGGAGAAACCTGCATGCAGGGCACATGTGGGGAGGTGATCATAGAAAATGACTCTGCAGAGACTTGCTGAGTGTACGCCTGACAGAGCCTGACAGCAATGTAGAATGACTACAATTTGGAAAGCTGGCTCGCCCCTCGCCCCTATATCTATTGTTTTGCGTTTCCCCAAACCGCAACAATGAGGGTCGCGAGTGCAAAGTTAGAGCCACATTTATCGGAAATGTGCCAGGTTGAAATAAACTGGAATTATCCTTTAAGGTATGGTCAGGGTTCAACAACTGAAACACTCGAAGGTTATGCAAAGATCATGGTTGTGTTTAATAAAAATTCTAATATTAATTGCAGGTCTGAGATGAGAGTCACACACAATATACGCCCATCCACCAACCCGACCTCCACACCCTTACTCTTTGCCTCGCTACATAAAAGGCACTCTACTTACTGCAGGGACACAAATCATGATCAATATGGATGTAATTCCTAAGGATAATGACCATTTTAATATACTATTTATTCATTATTTTCTTTGTTACTTACAGGAGTATTATTAGACAGGACAATTATTTCTGTAGTTGTAAGTTACTTTTTTGGCAACCATACTGTCAACTTTGGCACCCAAAATTTGCAATTCTGGCAAATATTTCTAAAACGCCTTTTGGCTGTCAGGCCTCGCTCTCTCTTTGTCCATAACTCATCCTGGGTAAACTCATTGCAACAAAGCTCCCCGCACAACAAATGACTCACTCTAATATTTCTGCCTCCCATTAGAAAGAAATTAAGTTTAATTTGTTGCCATGATATCTGCTCAGAAAATCACATTACGGGGTTTTTGTGTCTTTATACTATTCACTGTACAATAACAATAAAAGCTCAACGGGGATCACAGCATGGGCCACCTGTCCTCGTGGAGCAGCAGTGCGGACGTAATCAGCTAACATTTCATTCAGTGTGTGTGCTGGTGTTGTAGTATGTCTTCCCGGTATGGCACCGCTTCCCTCCAGCTGTAGGTTGTCTAATTTAAAACTGTACACACACAGGAGCTGCTTTTATTTCAACACAAACACCTCAGAGCAGATCTCCACTGTGCTCTACTGTAAACAGCTTTCTTCATTTGCCTTTCTTAGAGTGACACTGACATTTTTGTCTCAGTTAAATAAGGTTAAGATCTCACAGGAATTCACCTCATTGCTGCACTTCAGTCATTTCTAACACTCTGTATTTTCAGTATTTTATACTCACTTGAATATTGCATCCTGTATTTGTCCTCTTATCATTACAGGTGCAGGGTAAATACAGCTGTGTGTGTATTTACTACCCAAACAAAGCAAAACCTGAAATGTAAACAACCACCGGTTTAGCTCTAAAGTCTTAAAAGGGAATTAGATAAAAACACTCAGTATGTTTGTTGTAATTGCCTTGTGCCTGCTGCAGCCACGATTGCATGCAGAATGTCTTCAAATCCAGGGAGACTGTGGAAATCCTCAAATTACTGAGGTGGAGAATTATACAACAGCTGCTCAGTTAAAAGAGGACGCTAGTCTCTAATAGTCTGCATCTTAATAAGCACAGATAGCTATGACACAGAACGGTTATTCTGTGAAATGTTTCGTCCCACAGGGGGTAGCCAGAACTACATAAACACTTTGTGAAGAAGGAATTTAAATTTGGGCTAAATCGACCTTACAAACACAGCTACAGAGGAGGGCGATTATTATTATTATTTTTATTATTATTTGGCTGGAGTCGAGCTACTTAACAGCAGTTGTCAACCCTTTTTTTTAAACTGTGTGTGTCCATCGTGTCGCTGTTGGCTTGTTTCAAACTTGTGACCAGTGTTTGCCATAGATCGCCATGATTCCTGTACCTATTGACAAAGTAAATTGTATTTTTTTTTTTTGTTTCTGTCTTTTCGTTGTATTTCTTTTGGACCAGTACACCGGCAGTTTGGGCACAGATGACTCGGTCTGCTCGGAGCTCTGCTTTTACAGCCGACGCATGCTGCTAATTAATATTTACCCAAATATGCAGTCGGACTCACAGGAAGTAAGCTGTGGGTGTAAGCCTGCCATTGGCCGACTTTTTCAGTCGGAGTTCTCCTCAACGTCCACTGTCTGTGTGTGAATGGGTGATTTAGACGGTTTCAACGGTTGAAAAGCGCTATATAAGTAAGAGTCCATCCATAACATATTTCCTCCTTTACTCCTGTCATAATTACAACAGCTGCCAGAGGGCTTTGTCACGTTGATGTAAGCAGATGCCGGTTGTGGGTACTTGCTGAAATGACTGATGCTGTCTACCATCCTGTAAAAGTAATTATAACTTCATGTCTTTTGTCTCTTCTGCCGTCCAGCATCTCAGTTTTTCGTAGGTCATTTTCTGTGCGTTTGTATGACTTCATTACATTGTGTGTTTTATAGAGATATTTATATATGTTTCTTAGATATTCATATTTATTTATTAAGTATTACCAATTCTACATATAGTTTTTAAGCCAATAGCATTTGATTGTTTTAATTTTGTCATTAACAGCTGTTTTTTTTTTCTCCTCCTGTGTTTTATGTGTGTGTTTGTTGATGCACTGATAAATACAGTTGTACTGAAGTGAACTGAATTTTCACATCACCATTAACCCCAGCTGCCCGCCAGTAGACTAGTCATTACAAAATCATGATGTACAACTTTGTTCAAACCAACAGAGCCTTATTTTAATTCCTGCTTTCAAAGACACCACTTATGTGTATGAAATGATGCACAGCATTTCACATAACAGTCATTCCACAGTCACTTTGTCCAATGTGATTTAAGTGCATTCAGTCTCTGTTCCTAACCCAAGAGGTAGATGTCATCACAAATTGTAAGAGCATCCCTCTGAAGCAAACAACAAAGTGTGTTTAGTGCTACGATAAGTGCTTTCGACATCTAGAATATTTACATTTGACGGAACGGTGCAGCCACAAAACACACGGGGGCCTTTGACTTGAATGATTTCACCCGAAGTAAACATCATAAGATGATTTTAACAACCTTTGAGCTACTTAACGGGAAACAAAAGAGAAAAGTATGTTAATGGGTAAAGATTGAGAAATGATTTAGTATTCTAGTGTGTATGTGTTTAGCAAACCTCAGACCTATCCCCTCTCTGAATGCTTCAGAAGGAATTGCTGCTTAATGACCCTGATGATTATCTTTAGTGGGATGCATCTTGTCCAACTCCTGGGTGGGAGAGGAAAATATGCGCAGTATCAGTTTGGCGTTTGGGCAAATTGCTCCATGTTCAGGGTGCCATTTACTCAAGAATGATGATAGATTTGCATCCGTTTCCTGTTTCTGTCTCTGTTGCAGCGCTGCCAGTTACAAGAAGGCGGAGTATCACATCACACATCTCTGGAAACTGCAGAGAACAAGCAAAACATTGTGACTGGTCATCTTGAGCACGAGCACGAGCGGAGGCCCAAAAGCAACAACGACTGAACGGGGGGACTCGGCATTTGAACAAGTGGGGATGAGAGCTGCTGCGTGACGTCAGTAAAACAACCCCCCGAGGGTTGGGACTGGAGTTGGCAAATGAGTAAGTTGTGGCCCAAAATGATTGCCTTAATTACTACACATATACTGATGTATGAAGTGACGAAACAAAGAGACTTATAAAAGTTCAAAGATGTTTTCTTTACATGTGGAAAAAGTGTCTTGTAAGGAACAGATGTGAATATTTTAATATGATAGAGATAATGTTTGGTTGTAATGTCGACATAATGTTTTAGTTGGGTCGGCTTCATAGGTGTCATCGGTTAATAAATGGTGAGTTTGCTTTCTGCTTATGTGCAGTCAGCAGTACGACTTAATCTATTTTTATCTTGTTTCATATTGTCAACCAAACAAGGCTGGCCTGAGTTGCTCACTCAAATGCTGGCAACAAACTCTTGATTCACATCGTGTCATCACAGCACACGAAAAAATCCTCATCGAGAAAGTGTATAGAGGGTTGGGAGAGAAACATAATGACTGGCTCAATGCAACACACTGAAATACATCAGAAGAATATCCTCTTACATTAAGATCCACTTACACTAAAGCAAAGATGTCAGGCACATAAACACCACCATAAATATCTGCCACACTCACTTTCTACCGCCGAAAAACAGAGGATGAAACTCGCCGGGCTTTCGCCGCCCGAGAATCATCGACGCAAAGAAGAAATACCTTAGGTTGTTTTCTCAGATGCAAATTTAGAGCTGACCAGCTGCTTTGTTGATATGTTTTCACTTTGAATTTAACTGTATGCAAAAGTAACATGGACGTGTGTTATATATTTTTTTAAACCTAGCCTTGATAATTACATAACCAAAGGTGAAACCCTGAATTTATTGTATGTTGTGGACTTCTGGAAAATGTTGTGATATAGATGCACACTGAATAGGAAAAAAAAATGTAAATAACAGACATTTATACTTGTGTGTCCTAAGATGTGTTGCAGATAGAGTAATTTGAGACTTTTTACTTTCTTTGACTGTTACGACCATCAACCATAATCATCTGTGTTCGGTTTGTCCTCGCTGATACAATCATGTTCCTCATATTGTTGTGAATGCTGCTCCAACATTCTTCATTGTCATGTTTTTGGCACTTTCCTTAGTTTCTTTACATACTGCCCATTAAAAATCCACCTATTAATTTATTTGGCATACTAAAACATGAGGTTGCTGATGTTGTTTGTGCAGCTTTGTCTTAGACCTGCGATGTTGCCCGTGAATGAAATGATTAGAAATGTCGGCCGACACACCAGTTTTATTTTTGTTTTTGCACATAGTAGTAAGTTATATGACATATTTTAATAAAGACGGTGTTTTATTTTCCTATATTTTCCTTAACATACTGTGTCAACTATAATGGCACTTAAAAGCTTGAATTTAGAGCTCTTGATCATAGTGTCTTTTTCCTCGCCTCCTATAGAAAATCCAAAGTTCACATTCTTGCTCTTTTCCTGAGAAATCCGTGTGTGTAATTACCTCAATAATAGTATCCCTCAGAAATGCTGTTTACTGAAATGTTCCAGATATTCCTGTAGTCTCAGAAAAACTTCACCACAAACTTGCCACAATAGTTTTTAAAATAGATGTCAGTAGTTTCCTTATGGAGTGCATGTTTGTATTGGGAGGGAGTAGATACAAATTAGGTTGGTCATTTCTGCAAACCAAAACCGTCACCAGGAATACGAGTATACTCCAGCAAACTTTAGGGGTTGTCAAATCTGCAAGGCTGTCGCTTTTTCAAAACAACAGACGTAAGAAAGAAAAAAAGAAAGGCTGAATCCAAAGGAAAGTGAACATGAAAGAGCAGATTGACAGTGGATAATAATATCAGGTTGTAACTGTCACTTAAATGTTTGGAGAACAAATCTGTACAAATCTAGTTAATGTAAAGATGGAGTATTCATCCTATTAGTGCGGGAATGGAAAAGTAAAGGAGGCAAAGGAAAATTAACATGTTTTACAACAATGTATCTGTTTTGTTAAATGGAATCACCAAAATGAGATTAAGTGCAAATACTGTGCTGCTCCCTCAATGACATTTTAAATCTAATTATTTTGCGAATGAATAACCAAACTGCAATTGAACAAACCTGATTATATGAGGATTTAAGTAATAGAGCTAAACAACTACAGCAGCTTTTAAGGTTAAAGAAAGTGTTTTGGGATATACGCTTATTTGCTTTCTTGCCTAGAAGACCAGAAGATCCAAACCACTTTGATGCGATACAATGGATACGAAACTACAGCCAGCAACCAGTTAGTTTAGCATAAAGATACTTATTTATGCTCATCATATCAGTATTTTAAAGTCACTAATTCTAAGCAAAGCAGCTGCTGGCCATGGCTTCATCTTTACTGTACAGACAACGCTCCATTAAGACAGAGAACTAGCGGATTTCCCAGATTATTTCAGAGGTAAATTAAATGAAAATATCTGTAGAAATGAATTTTCATAAATGACTTTTATTACTCCAATCTTGTCAGATTACGTGCCTCAAGCACAAGCTGTTACACACCTGAGGGGCTCGGCCCGACAGAGGCCTCAGTTTGGCCTGGAGCTTGTCCTTGGGAACAGTCAGGAGGAACCGGCTGGAAGAATCCAGGCTGAATGTTGGCTCACGTACAGGTCTGAGATGTAGCAAGCCCACGTGTCGAACTATCACACCAACACCAATAGTGGCCAGAAGCTGCACTGAGACAAATGAATCTATCTAGTGATATGTTCAGATACGCCTTGGTGTTATTACAAGGCAGCACAAAAGACACGAAGCCAAAGAGTAGCATGCCCGCAGGTTAATAGAGAGAACACGAACAGGATTAGCCAGGGAGCAGATCCTCGAGGCCGCCACATCCAATCAAGCAGAACAAACAAGCACCAAAGGAGGCTGAAATAAATCTGTTCAAATGGACAGTCTCTAACCCATTTCCTCAATCTATGAATTAAAACAATTTATTTGGTTAGAGGCTGCAATTATGTCATGTTGCACTTATACAGCACGCTCACTTAAACATGCTATCATCAGGAGATCAGTAACCCAGAGAAGGGCAGTGCACTATAATGTATGAAGCAAGAAGATAATAAAGGTCGATATTTTGAAGCAGATTGAATACTACAGGAAGAAAACTAATGTATCCTTGTGTGTGAGCTGACATGTGCACTGAATAAAAAGGTCATAATCCACAGTTATCCACATGGATATTTACCAAGAGGTTCTCCAGGTCATATCATGAGTGGAAATATATGCTAGAGACTAAATAACAAAGCTAACCAAAGCTATTCCTGTGGATGTTAATAATACCTGCAGTAATAACTTTTGTGATAACTGTTGTAAACTGTTAGGGAGGATAAAAGTTAGTCTGTGTGGGGACATTAGATAAAACATAGAACAAGATGAGAACATTTTAATTGGCTACGTTACATTTATTACATTTCTGAGGTTTCTCAACACGAGCAAAGGTCGCTGTGAAGGAGGATAGTCACGCAACACTGTTCAACTAATTTTCAGTTAAACAACAGTTTTATAGAAGAACTGAACTCATTTAAAAGAAAACTCTTGTTGGGGATTAATTTCCCTTTAAGAAGGGCTATCTCAGTGCTTTTCTGTTGAAGCTCACATTTTTCTGAGGCCTAAACAAGCCTCCTCCAGTCCTCTGTGCTTTCCACAGAACAACTAGGCAAGATTAACTTTAAGATGAATGCCTCCCCTAATCAATGACAGGATTTCTTCTACAAAACAACCAGCTGACCACAGATCTAAAGCCTTGCAAAACAGCAGCCCAGTGTTAACATTTAGTGATGTACCAAGTTTCACACTGCTTTCACTCTTGCCACATTGGACTGACACAAAACTTCCCTAATCGGATCCCCAAGCCTGCCCAATTGTTAAACATATAGCTAAATCTTTAATATATACAGTACGTGCTGGGAAGGAGCCTCAGGAGATTCCTCCAGCGCTCCAGTCTTCTGTTGTATTTCTACAATTAGGCAAATCCCAAACCACCCAAAACAAGGTTACAATAATGAAAAAGTATCTCAACTAAACCTTTTGGATAGCGATTAGGATTCATTGGAAAACTACCACATTTAGTGGTTGTAAGAAACGGTCCAAATGGTACAAAAAGTAGCCCAAATCATCACAACCGGCCAAAACAATGTGTATCTGCCCAGTTAAATAAAAAACTGAAAAACTGGATGGAAAACTGCCCAATCTGGCAACACTGACTGCTTTTGCCCACAGTGATCAGGACTGATGTGTTGATTCAAAAACTGCTACATACACGTCTGGCGTTATAGCCCGTGTATTGAATTTGATTTAAACCATTATCTCAAAGAGCTGAGGGACAACTTTACAAAAGACAACCTGACTAAGGCCAATATCTTCACATTGCACCCAGGCAGCATTGTAGACATCTACGTACGGCTCACATACACAAATAAAAGTAATGCATTAGTCTGAGGATAAAAACTGTTGTGTGCGTTTAGAGTGTTTTCTGCAACGTCCACAGCGTTAGATAACACCACGAAACCATTTTATGTCTTAATCTCCTTATAAACAAGGTGGCTTATGAGGAGCACTGCAAAACTGTTGAACAGTGACGCAGTTTGTGTTTGTTTGGTACTCGTGCTGGATATTACGTGACTGACTGGATTTCGGGTTGTTTTGCACCATCTGCCTCCTGCAGAACTGTGTTAGTGTCTCTTTGCTGCAATCATTACAGTGTTTGCCTGGTCGCATCTGTATTTAGGAAATTGTCTCAGGTAGGAGACAAATAAAATGCTTTGCAGAATTAATGTGTGTTTGTTGAAAGGCCTTTACAGCTAATGTCGGCATATCACTCCAATTACTGGGTTCATCACAAGGTTAGCACACGTCGCTTGATCTGAGAATGGCCACTACTCAAGTTGTCATTCCGGTAATAATTAGAAGATGGCACATTCTTAAAGAGATTATGAGATTGATTAAATGATAATAGCCTTCATTGGGCTTAAGCATCACCCAAGTTTAACACACCTGGAACACCTTTCATTTTCTGGCTTGTAAGTGTACCAGAGCAGTGAGAGGACAGACTACGTTATGCGAAATCAAGAAGGGGGAAGTACATGCTGAATTAGCATTTTCACCTCTTTAATGACGACCACAGTGTAGTGTAGGGTGTGCTTTGAATACAAAACAGAAACACACACACACACACACACATGCACATCGTGTGGTCCAAGCACCTGCAGAGTCACACAGGCCAGTGTGTTCAGTGCTGCCAGAGTTTCCTTGAGCAAAGCAACCTCGGCCTGCCTCAGGACTGCTTCTCCTGGCTGCTGCTGTGCTGCCTGGGTGTCTGAAATGGACATGCACACACACTTCCAATAGAGTGCTGAAGGGATGACGTATTTTTTTGAGACTTTTGGAAGTTTGAAGCTAGAAGTTAGAATAGTTTGCAAATGCACGAGCGTAAATACGGCGAGGCTGTAAAGGCGGCCCGAGAGAGCAGATGAGTTTCTGTGTTCGGTGTGATGATGTTTAATGTCCCCGACAACCTCTGTAGTCTCATTTAGCCACTTGTTAGCTACCGCCTTTTTTAAAGGCACATAAAAGCTTTAAAATTTGCGAGTGGGTTATTTATTTAATGTCGTTGAACAAAATGTAAAAATCTCTAAAGCTTGTGTTAACCACAGATCTTAATTCAGGCATCTAACCACAAGCCCCCAATGACTTCAAGACAAGAGGACCGGAAGTGCAACGATGCTAACTCATTTCCGGGGTTTAAGGCTCTTTCCTGCAGCACTGTATTACACCGGCTCTCGTTCATCAAGCTATTGGACGTTCACATATGAGCTTTGCAGTAGGTGTAATCAAAGACATATGTTTTGATAATCGTTTTAGTAATTTTTCATTCTCCGGTTCCAGCTTCTCAAATGTGAGGATCTGATGCTTTGAATTTTCCCCATATGTTTTACTAAACTGAATATCTTTTGAGTTTAGGGCTGTTGAATAAAACAAACAATCTGAATACATCTGCTTTGGCTGTGGGGAATTATAATAGGTATTCTTGACTATTTTCTGACATTTTATTGACAATTGATTAATACACAAAATTACTGACACATCAATCATGAATCAAAGTCATAGTTGCAGCCCTAATGGACAATACTATGTAATCTCCTCATTCTCTGCAATAAATGTTCTGTGCTTTGTGATATGGCAATGTAATGTTTCACTTTTCACTTTTGGTAATTAAACAATTCAATTCTGTATGCCCTGAGAGCTCAACGCACCGCAATATAAGAAAACACATGGGAATGAAAACATCTTCACCAAAAAAAAAAGGGTGCAAAGAAATAAGAAATGGTTAAACTGACACACCCAAATACAGAAAAACCTTCCGCACGTTGTCAAACTGGTGAAGATGTTTGCGTCATGTGATAGTGTTTTGTCTATTTGCATGTGTTTTCTTTGATTGCAGTGTGTTGAGCTCTCATGGCATTAAAGGTGTGATTAAGGAGCCTGCAGACAGTCTTGGAGATGCACATGCTTCTTTTTGGAAACACAGACGGCAACATAAGTGGATGGTTAGTTCCTTAGATTGTATAGACCAGTTACTAAGGTGACACTGGTGGCAGGTCTATTTGCCATGTTACATTCAATAACCTACATGTGGGGCACGGCACATTCCCCCTCAACAAGCCTTCAAATGTATAGGCCAAGAATCATTACGCATGTATCATTTTGACTGTGACACAACCTGTAAATGGCCTTTTCTTCTGATTTATCACTCTACAATATAATCAGCGTTTAGGTCAGGAGTTTCTTTGAATAATATTGTTGCAGTTTCTGATTTACTGCACGAGAGCTTGATGAAGGAGGGCCACTGTGTGTGTTAAAAAAAAGTACACAAACAAAGACAAAACCGAGAATATATAATATGTGAATTTGATAGGACAAGGATGGGATTCAAACCTATAACAATTAGGTGTCTATGCAAGCTGGTGCAGTTTGGTCAGCCAAAGCCATGGTCACATTAATATGGTGGTTACAATCCAAGTATATCTACATTAGTCATTATGATACTCACAATCACCTCACCTGCAGAGAGGTAAACTATCTACATGCAGCCAGCAGAGATGCTGCTGCACTGCTGCGTTGCCGTACCGATGCAGTGTGTGGATGGTCTTAGTAAATGGCGACTACATAATTGGTTTTTGGGACAACGCATTTGTTTTAATGTTCACCTCATAACAATGGAGGGAAATCATTATCAGTCAGCACAGGAAAGCGGACAGTAACTACTAACAAACATGTAACATATTTCTACAGTTCAGGTGTTGAGAAATATCCATGTGAGTTTTGGCCAGCCTTGCTTTTATTCTGCATGATGCTTTGTTTTGAGAAAAATGCATCCTAACCCAAGGTATGTTTGTATTCTCCTTTTCCTGAGGGTGCTCCTCTCCTTCTCTTTCACTCTCTCTCTCTCTCTCCTCTCTCACTTTCTGTATCTTTGGAGTCTGTCACTTCCAACCTTAATTCTCCCTTTTCTGCTTTATTTTCTTCTTTGTTTTATTTTTTTGGTAAACCTTCCAACTTCTGGATTTTCTACATTCATAACATTTTGTAGACAGCAATATGAGATGTGATTGAAAAATGGCATATGTGCAATGTTGACTAAAGAAAAATATAATATATTCAATAAAAATTCAGAAAACAGAAGTGTTTTCAGATGTGATTTTTTTTGTTTTGTCTGAGGTGAACTGCTGAAAGCGATTAATTGCTCCAGTGGCATGTCACAAACCCAAGGTCTACAACTATGAGAAATATATTATTGTGTCTCATGTTTTACCTGTAAGACTTGCGTTCTCATCCCATACTACTTGGCTAGGTTTAGGAAAACATGATGGTTTGGCATCAAGTCACATACGTAACATTATTTAACTTAAAACTCTAAATTACTCGACGTTGAGTTTGACACCGGACACGAACCGTGGTTCGGCCCATCCATGCATCACTCAAGCAAATATCTGACTTTGTCGCTCTTTATACTACATCACCTGACACGGATGGGTTTATGCCGTATGAGATGTTCCTTGGGGGGCTGAGGGGTGCGACAAAGTGTCGGTATTTGACGCCCTGAGAATGAGACTGGGCAGGTTTGGGCTGGGCTGGTGAAGCAGAATACTCTCTCTTCTCTGGCCAAGTGGTGGTTCCTCAGATATAAATGTCACCATCCTTTTGCTTGAGACGACCACAACTTCAGCACCGAGCACCAAAAAACCAAGCAGCAATATTACAAGAACATCACTGCAAGAAATGTCAGTTTGTTTGACCTTTTTTGATGCTGTTTCACTCAGAAATACAAACCAATTACTCTGAACTATTCTGCTATTGTATTCTCAGGGTTCAAAAACTAAATGATAATGTGATGCAATCCAGCACTTGGTGTCGGCAGAAGCGACTTTGCTAAAGCTCAGCATATCTCCCATCCTGACTGCAACTGCTTTGTTTGCTGTTGGCTGAACTGTTGGGACATGGTCATGTACATCGCTCGTGTCCCTCAGACAGAATCAGCTGTCAGCAGGGGGCCGAGGATCTCAGTGACAGAACGTTTTCATCCACAGTGGCCTTTTACTGTGGCTGCTTTTGAAACTTGATGCCCGGGCCATTCATGTTCGACACTGTTTAAATATTTTAAATGGGTCCGTTCTGGCGCAATCACTTGACTCTTGGACAAACACCAGTTCATCCATCAAGCTAGCAATGGGCTGTGCTTTGCCTCCTCACTGCAAAACACAAGTCCTGCGAGGATGCCGCTCACCTTCAAAATAACCTCCACAGACCAGGGGGAAGCAACAAATAGTAAACATTATTGATTATTTTTAATGCTCCACAGACCTTTGAGAAAATAAGTTTGTCATGAGTTTGTTGTGCATGACAGCGACCCTGAAAAGTCAATGCATGACACTGGGATCAGGTCACGGCAAGGAAAATTAGACCAGGGCTGAAGATGGATATAGTAGCTCTCCACAAAACAAAACAAGGTACGCAAGGTCACAACAACAGAAGCACGTGCACGAAGCAACCACAAACACTAACAAGCAGTGGATGCTTGCAACACGCACCCACGGGCGGCTCATTCAGATGACTGCCTCGTCATTGTGAGCCAACCTGAAAAAGCAGCGATGCAGAACATGTCATTGGCTGTTTTGCTCTTGTGGCTGTACTTGCATAAACTATGAATGTCAACAGAACAGTCAGTCTGAGAGAGCTGCAAAACATTTGTCACGTCTTGGAAGTTTGTTTAATTTTGGCACTTTATTTTTTTTTATTTAACCTTTATTTAAGCAGGAACAAGACTCATCGAGATTAAAAATCTCTTTTTCAAGAGTGTCCCAACCAAGACAGGCAGCAGCATAGACAACACATTTTTAAACATAAAACCCACATAAAACAAAACATAAACAAATTAGAATGATTAGATTTTTTGTGATTTATTAAACAGTCAAAACATCCACAGCCGGAAGTGCCTTCGTCCAAGTAATTTAAAATCCCTTTAAAAGCATCCAATGCAACCAGCTCCTGAAGATTCAGGTGACTTTGCAGCTGATTCTGAGGGAGCAGCAAATTTAAAAGCTCTTTTTCCCATTTCAGTACAGACTTTGGGGACAGTTAAAAGACATAAGTCCTGTAGACAATAATTTCCCCCACTTTGTTTCAGGATGCAGGCTCGTAGGTAGGATGGAAGCAGTCCAAGAACTGCCTTATAAATAAAAATGTGCCAATGTTTAAGTCTACGAATGGACAGGGCAGACTGTCCAACCCGAGCGTACAGAGAGCAATGCTGAGTAAGTGCCTTGAGATTAGAGATGAATCTCAGTGCTCTAAGGTAGACAGTATCCAGCATATATAGCGATTGTAAAGATGCATGCATTTATATAATATCACCATAATCCAGTACAGACATAAAGGTTGCATCAACAAGTTTCTTTTTAGCTTCGAAGGAAAAGCAAGACTTGTTTCTGAAATAGAAACCTAATTTCAACTTTAGTCTTTTCACCAATTGCTGAATGTGAGGCTGAAAAGAGAGCGAGTCATCAATTGTAAATCCAAGATACTTATATTGAGATACAGATTCAATGTCAGAGCCCTGAAAAGTGGTGATAGATTGACACTTGCACATACACTGAAAACAAACATAGCAATGCTGTTGTTCTTGCGTGTATTTTGTCATTACTACAGTCTAAAATGATTTTTTCTTGTTTTTTAAGATTTGTATTTTTTGTGTTTCACCAAAGTATTATTTCTAATCTGGTTTATAATAAACTGGCAATCATTTGTGTGAGTTTAAATTGTAGAATCCTGAGGTAAGCATAAAAATTAAAGCTCCCAGCATGCACCGGGGCAACAATATGTGTTCTTATATTGATTGTATTTGAAATCATCTACGACATACTAGTGACAAACGCAGTATGTACTACATACTGCTTTTCATAGTACTATGCAGTTTCCGACATCCGGCATCCATTTTCAACATACTGCAGTTTTTGCTTTTTTTTTTGCATGCTACCTGCTACATTTTGGCCAAATCAAATTTCTCTTGATTAAAAGGTCAGAGGCTGCAAAGCATGGTAATGAGACAATACAATACTGCAGGCTTGAAAAAAACAAAGTTAAAGTGAGTGTTGATTAGCGTGAATCATCTCCTCCTCTTTTTTTTTTTTTTTTTTAGATGAGTCAAGGTCTAAACAGTTTCAGTGCATTTGTGGCTGAGCAAAGAAACATAATGTTCTTAGTTTAATTATAAACGTTACAAACAGACAAAAGAAAGCAAGTCAGGGTGCTGCCATGGCACCATCTCAGCTTCACACTCCTCACGTCACAGCTTCTGTTGCTTCTGTCAGTGTCTGCTGCTGTCTTCCAGGAAAAGACCCCATCACTCAGAGGTGTAAGACAACACCTGACAGGAAACAATATCTCGATACACATGGTGACAGGCTGCTCTCATACATTCATGCCAGTGAATTTGGCGTTCACCGTTTCCCCCTCTGCATGGAAACCCAACGCCGCCGTACTGCACGCTGCTGGCTCCTGAAACCCAATCACCCAAATCCCAGAAGGTACCCGCCCGCTCCTTCACAAACAACACTCACGTCACGGCCGGGGCTACGGATGGAAAAGTTGTCAGCAACTATTGTGCTTGCTGCTATAGACAAACTGTTCTTTTACATTCCGAAAATGTCAGTAGGCCTTCTGCCAGACAAATACAGCATGACTCAGGCCAGTGACCTCCCCAGGGGAACATTTACCAGCTTCTGCACTTAGAACCAGTGGCGCTGACCTTGGACTTACTCCCCTGGCATCCTCCTTTCACTCTCAATTTATTACATTTGACAGTCAATGACATTGGATAGATGTGTTGTAAAGGATAGACATGGCGTTTTACAGAATCGCTGTCATATTTATCTGTGTCTGAGATGATAGATTTATGGTGACAACGAAATAGAGATTGAGAGATAATGGGTGCATACACATGGATGGATGGATAAACCGTAGATCAATATAAAAATAGATAAGTCCAGTAAATGCAAACATCCTGACAACTGCAGTATAAGATCAATTCTCAGGAAAAATAAGTGGAAACGAGAGCTGGAGAAAGAGACAAGAGACAGCAGCACAATCCCTACATCAACCAAATTACAGCAAATCATCCGTGGTTTCTATTGGATTTATCTCACAGCCCAACAGCTGGCTTAAGCAGCTTGTTAGGTTTCAAATCTTCCTGCACACAAAAGTGAGAAGAAATCACAGTTTGAGTTGTCAGGATAAGGTGTTTGTCTCATTAAGACTGAACTGAGTGTCAATTCAATCCAAATGTGTTTCACTTCTCGCAGCTTTCTTACAAACAGGGAGGAAACTGATACTGTCCAATGTTTTTACTTGGTTTAACTTTCATTTAACTGTCTCATCCACATGATCATGGCGTTTGAAGGTGTTTAATTTCTGTAGCAGAACCTTCTGGGGCTCAATATTTTCAAAAGACGAGGACAGTGCCACCCGTTATCAAAATGTCAAATCTCAGATGCTCAGAGCTGCGGTCCGCCCAGAATAGAGCCCCTGACAGATCTTCCTCCATCTCTGACACTTCAAGGTGTGAGAATGGAAAAGAGGTCAAGGGTCAAAGTGTCCAAAACAGGCCCAGGTCTGGACTGGAGTCTGTACTCATTGGGCCTGACGTCTCGTTGTCGGGGGGGGCCTTCCACAATGGGTAAGTGTATCCTCGCTGCCAATCATCGGCGCTGTCTCCAAGGCAAGGTGGAGGAGAGTCTATTTCTGTTTGGAAACCAGAAAAAAAATGTCTTTTCTCTGCTCATGTGGTGGAAGAGACCAAACAGGTGACTGAGTGTTTCTTTTCCACCTAGCTCATCCCTCCAGACAGAGCGCCTCCCCACACAGCATTCTCAGACCCTGATGCATGATTAGCCCGAAGTGGGTGCACAGCTGGGTCACCACGGAGCACCTGGCCGCTCTCACACGTTCGCAAATAGCAGCTCAATTCATTTTGTTTCAGATTGTGCAATTCAGTCACCGCCAGAGTAGCTCACTCTCAAACTGGTACCGCTTGAAAAGAGAGAAGAAACGAGGCAGTGATCTCACTTACATCTGAATTAGTCATGTGATCGGTCTCGCTCCGCTCATCTGCGGGAGATCAATTGAAGCGTATTCCCCAAACTGCAGAGGATGCTGGGAGCAGAGAAGCGGGTATTAACTTCGAGGGAGTGGGGAGGGGGGAGGATGGTTTCACTGTTGAAGAGCACTTGGGTGAAGTGTATGAAGGGAAATTTCTGTTTGTTGTCATGGCAACAGGCAGTGTGGTCTGTAGCAAAAACATATCCCTAGCATAGAGAGCTTCATCAGGATCCAGCGGCTCCTCGCAGCACAGCTCCCCTCCTCCATTTTGAACGTGGGAACGCCGATTGTGTTGCAAATGTTTAATGATCCGTGATGCTCTGAATCATATGAAATACACAGATCAGCAGGGCTGAAGAGAAACAGGGAGAGTTTCATGTGTAAATTTCGACTGTAGTACTATCAGGGTGGACGTGGGCTTCATAAACAGGCAGGTGAGTCACTGAATTGCTGTGGGGAGCGTGAGGAAGATGTTTCTTTTTATGGTGGTGTGAGATTTCAGTGCAACCATGCATAAAGGTGAGGGGGGAAAATGTTAGCAACAGTAACATTTACTGTAAGGGCGATGCCGAACGATGTAAGAGGCAGATTTTAAGCACCATCAGGAGGAAACATCGTGATGACGGTCTGAGGAATAAAGCCACATAAATATGATTATAAACAGTGTTGGGCGGTACACAAATATTTTTAGTGACTTGCAAATGTAATTAACCTGTCATGGTTACCAAAAGCATGTCATCTGATTAAAGATATTCCTAGAAACACTTCCCTCAGACCATTTAAACAGTGGCATTACAGGGCATTTTGAGATATCCTGCCAGATTTGAGCAATTCTGCAGAATAAACATGGTATCTCTGCAGGGCTGGTTGATTCCTGTTGGATTTTGATGTTCCTGCAGGATTGAAATCAGCAGGATCTCGACCTTTATCCTACTTTTAATTGCTTGTAACCTGTATTGTAAGTATATTTTGTAGGGACAAGTAAGGACATTTTGGAGGCATTTACAGTATATTATCTGTTCAAATGTGCAACTTTGTGGTTCCTCCAGTACAAGAAAATATTTGGAATAGATCAATGAGTCGTGGTAACTCTTTAGGTTATGTTAGTGAGTTTGTGAGGCAAGTAGTCATGAAGACATATTTTATTAAAGTAATCTTGATTGCATGACTATATTATTTTCCATATCAATCACCTGGTTTTGAGGAAGAGGCCTCTACTTTGTTTCGTCAATAGAGACATATATTTTCTACAAATGCCAAAAATACAAGTATTTGTCTTTTTTATATAGTTCATGATACAAGTTATATAATTCATGATAAAAGTTATTTTTAATAATGCCACAAAAAATGTACCCGTCTGCCCTTTAATGATGTCCCATTACTTTCGAAAATTTTGAATTACAGAAACAAGTTGCGCTCCAAAAGCAATTTTATTATGAATTATTACTGCAAGTATTATCCTTTTGCCTCTGTTGAAAGTAAGTAAGTAACTACATAAGTCTTTTATGTAGTATTTTCAATTTGAAATACAAAAATATAAGCAAATTCAGTTCATTCGGATCAGTGGTTAGCAATACACCACAGCACGGAAGTCACGGGTTCAGTTCCTGGGCTGACTGGGGCAGTTTGTGTGGATTTCCTCCACATTCCCACAAACAGTTCAAAGAATTGGAAACTGTGAATTTGATTGTGAATGATTGTGTGTTTCAGCCCTGTGATAGACTGGCATCTACGGTTTTACCCCACCTCCTTGTGGATAGATGGACGAAGAAGAAAAAAACTCACACAAGTGACAAATAGTCTTGAAGTTTGGGGCTTGAAATGGAAAAAAACCTGCCAACTGACAGAATTAGGATTAATTTTCAGGATGGGAATTAAAGCGTGGAATTAGGAGAAGACAGGGGTTTAAGTTACGGTTTTAAGGAGTGAAATGTTGTCAGTGGAGGTCGTCAGGAGTATAGTAAGACAAAAGCTGTCATGTTCCAAGATCCTGTGCGAGATCTGGGACCACTTTTGAGTCTGACAACATTCAGACGTGACTGTGGCAAAGAGTCTGAGAGATTCCTGCACAACCGCAACGCTTTTTCCCTTTAAGGTACACACCAAAAAACACACTCTCAGTCGTCCTCTCACACACAGGAGCGTGAGAGTGACTGCATGTGCCCGACATTCACTCTTGACTGTAATCCCCCACGCAACCGCAGCTGTAAGCTCTCAGATGTCTGCTTTGATTGTCTGTGCACATTTCAGCGAAAAGCCACACATCTCCTGTTCCTTCAAGAAAACACTGCTAAAATTAGCATGACCTTTTTAAAATCTTGTTTTTCCAGGCACAAAAATAGAAATCAAATGGCTCGCAGGGAAACAAAAGCCCCCCCTTCTCGTTCTGAACATCACACAGTCTGGGAGCTCAGGCTTTGCATAAAATGAGCATTGATAAATTTAGCAGTGCTTACGTAACTCACACTCAGTTTGAATCTCACTGATGAGGCAGAAAAAGACATTTATTTCATTTCAGCTTCCCTCTGCTAATGATTTTTTTTGCGGTAAAGCCGCAAAACATGTAGCAGCAGTGACAGCAGTGCAGAGGAGCAGGTATGGGGAGTCACTAAGCTGAAGAACGCCACACTGTGAGGGTAATATTATAGAAATGTTTGTCCCCCCCCCAGTCCTCCTCCTTCCCACCCTGAATATCCACATCTATAAACCCCAGAGAAGCTGTCAGTCTATTTTGGTGTTACCTGCATTCAACTTTCACTATGCAGAGTAAAAGCTTCTGGCAGCGATTTCCAGAAAAAAAAACAATGACGTGCACATTGTTAATAGTCAAAGAACTGTCACCAAAGCATAGTTGTTTTACAAATAGCTCTGACAGTAATAAGAATAAACCCTGTCAGTTCTGCAGGATGTGTTCTTTTCTCTTCACTGCGCCTGGAGGCAAGAAACGCTCATGCACTGAAGCATGATGGTAAGAGATACCCATCAAAGTGTGTGTTAGCCAAGGAGAAAACACTCTCCTTATATTTTGGATGGACAATTCTTTATCAGTATGAATAGCGTTGTAGACAGCCGCAGTCACAGACTCATGCGTTGTATTAATTCAAGAATCAGGAGATGCATTTCAGTCACACGCTTGGCATCTGTGTTTCGGTGGAGAGGGCAAACAGGGAAATAAACAGCACCACTGCAAAGTGAATGTCAATTCATCCCATCACCAGGAAGCAATTACCTCTCTGTAGACCGTTGCTTAGCTGCTCCACAGAAACACCCAGAGACTTGAAGGAAGAACATACTGAAGGGCTGCACACAATCTCTTCCAATTCTCCCCTGGCAAAATGACCATCCAGCCATGCCAAATGTGGATCAGGAGCGAGAGAGATGAGCATAACACAGGCAAAAGGAATTCTGGGTAATACAATGCCAGTGATAAGCCTTTAGATACTCCCCTGTCCATTTCGCTCAACGTGAGCAGACACTGTGATGGTTGTAGGCCTACTGAGCACTAGGTGGGTAGAACGGTGTCTCCACGGCGTTCTGGTGACGCAACACGCACAGAAGTGGAGCGAGGAGAGCTGGTTCGAAACTCTGTGTTGTGATACAGATATTTTCTGTTTGCAGATAGCGTGTGAACTTGAGACATTATTGGAAAGGTTATGGCTGAAGTAAGGCCTTCAGGTGCCCCTTGGCCCCTAGAACAGCATCCAGAACATATCCACAGTTATCAACGCAAATGTTCTTGTGCACAGGTGTTTGTGGTCTGTCCTGTTGCATTGCTGTCACTAATGGGACTTTCTGAATCACATTTCAGTTTGTCATTGCACCTGCAAGGGCCCACTGCCACATCGTGAGTACACCGGACACTCACGTGAGTACAGCATAGTTTGATTAATAAGAACCCACAAACACTTTTTGGTCACTTTAATCGACAGTATAGCTGAGAGACTTAGCTCCTTGGAATTCATGGTGCGTTTTTGACCCAGCCATGAATTTTAAATACACAGTGCTGAAAATAATTATCTGATTAATCTATTAAACAATCAGGAAATTAAGTGACAACAACAGGGAAATCAAATGCTCATTAAAGTCGGTAATCAAACAAAAATGCCGTTCCAACCTTGGTCTCTGGAAACCTGTGATGGGCAATTTTCAATATGTTTGGACATAGTATAGATTAAATGGTTTATGGATCAATAAAAAAACAACATAACTAGATCTGGGAGATATGGTCGAAATCAATATCATAATATTAAAATTAAAAAAACTGTTCACACAGCATTACACTGTGAACAGACTCTTGAATACCTTGTTCTGTTGATTTCAGTTACAATTTTGCTTGGAATCACTCATTTGGACAACAGAATTTTGTAGAAGGATAATGCAGGAGCATCATAATGCACAAAACATTACTACTAAAGATCAATAAACCACAAAGTTGAATAAGTCACAGATTAATCAAAGAAATTATTCACTAATTGCATTGTATTAATTGGAAACCATTTGTTATTTGGTACAAGATGGCCAAACAAAATCATGTCAGACACAAGAACAAAACTGCTGAGTCAATATTTCAATACATTACACAAATCGCCGTGAGATGAACAGTACGTTTCTTTCCATCTCAACGGCTAAACTCTGGAGTCAGCAGAACTAGTCAGGAGGATAAATGATGAAAGACAGTAGGTGCACCTGGAGCTAACCATACAGCAACCTGGGACAGATGTTGTGCGGTTAACACAAATTGCAATGTTAATACCTTCACAGACCCCAATGTGCCAAGTAAACTCGGTTCCTTGCGGTAAAGCAGCGACAGGCAGCAACTCCAACTTTCTTCTTCTCGATGAAATGTGAAGGACGAGGTATGTCAAATCGAGGCAGATGGGAGGCCCAGTCCCTAAAGCCCACTTTACTAATTGAGGACTAATGATATGTGATGTTAAAATCTCCTCCCTCAGCTATTTTTCACCACATGCTTGGGTACATAAGGCTCTTGACCTCCGGCTTCCACAGATGCTGTTTCCAAACGACACGAGGTGGCCTTTTGCTCTGTTTACTCGCTGCATGTAGACAACGGAGGGAATTTAAATGAACACTTGTTGTCAGCTTTGCACTGTAGATGCATGGTTAATGTCCCATCTGCACTTACTGCAACCCAGTCCAGCTTGCTCTTGCAAATATGAAACAGTCCTTTCCATAAAACACTTAAGGTGGTTTGAGTTTCACAGGCGCTTACTATTGAACTCTAAGCATATTTACATGCAGACCACAGCACCAATTACCAGGAGAAATCACCTAAATCAGCATTTATCGATTACGATGTTTACATGTTTCAAGGTAAATTGGTTAATCTAATAACACATTTTTTATGCGTTCATTTAATACTTGGGGAATAGTCTAAAGAAGAAGCAGCTTATACATCTCGCCTTCTTTTAAAAACAAAGTACTACTCACATGCCAAATGTTGGCTGAGACATACTGTGCATCTAGTGGGACTGGAAGGCAGCTTCAAACTCAAGAGATTAAGTAGATTAAAGGGTAACTCCGGCATTTTTAAAGCTGGGCTCTATTTTTACAAAGTTTGAGGTCTAAATGACTAAAAGTTACCAAATGTTTTGGAATCGGTCCAGTAGATTGCCACAACCAGCATCCACGAAACGGGCTGCAATGGCTGCAACGTAATCCTTTGGGGCAATTGCGCCCGTGAAATGTACGTCCACTAAAAGTGATTGTTTTTGCCACTGACAGGCTGAGATTGTTATGTTAAGTGTCCGACAACATTATGGAAAGAATCTCTACGGAGACAGACTGTTTTGTTTTAATTTTAATTTTCTGCTTAGACAATGGTAGGTGACTTTCAGTTTGACTGCTTCCCAGGCTTTTACAGCCATGAAACTGTTGAATCATCAGTACAGAAGATGAGAAACTGGGTTGGAAACAGTATAGAAAATAAAAAGAATATTTGGGAGGCAACTTTTGACCCCACTGTCTAAAAACTTTGGGCATTCCAAAAATTTGGTGGCACTTTAAAAAAATAGTGATTATGTGAAATGAGCCCAAATTAAAATGCAGCGTAACAATAATCACCATCTTGCGCATGAGAAAATAAAAAGCATACTATTGCTGTTCCAAAGAGAAGTGTACAATGATGTATACATAATAAAAAAAACACCCTCACAAACAGCAGTGATATTACGTCTAATAAATATAGTGGATGGGAAGATTTAGAAATTTCATGGGGGGGTTTCTGTCGCTGTGAGTGGAGAAAATAGAACAGATGCCGAATCGCGTCAAAGCGCAAGCCAACTGTGGAGCTCGTCAATGAAAATAAAATGGTGGCTTAACATATGATTAGGATATTGGGGTAAACTGGTAAATATGTTTTATTTCTAGAAATCGTTGGGGCAAATTTTGCCCCTTGACCACAGTTTTCAGGGGCAAATCTGAGATTTCTTAGGGCATTTTTGCCCTTTGCCCCTGCTAAGTTCCAACGCTGGTTAGAAAATATGTGGTTCTTTCATAAAAAGCCAAATGTAAATACTGTGTACTGCACTTAAAACATATGGACAGAAGTGAAACATGGAAAGGTGCATTTTGGTAGGAAACAGAGGTTTAAAGAAATATCATACTTGATTAATGCACTGCCTCGGCCTAAAACATCCAGATTGCTAGTCTGTTCAAAATAAAGCCGCCCTGATACAAACACTGATTTTGGGACAACAGACCTTCATCCCTTGGTGTGATTTCTCCTTGTCTTCCATGTTAACAACTTAGCAGACAGCAATTTAATCACCGCATGGAGTGGTAATTTCTTTGTATTGTAGAAAATAAACAACTCCATTGATAAATCAAACATCCCTTCTACCTCCATGTCAACCGACCATCCAGTCATGTAGAAACAATGTCACCATTACATAGTTTCTCCACTAGAGGGCACTGACAACAAGTTCATTTGTCAAATATAAGATGTCCTACTTAGTATGTATATTGGTAACAATAAGAAAAAAAAAAGTCCAAATGTTAAATAAAATCTATGTTAAAAAAATTTTTTTTATTGAAAATACAGATATCAGTATCGGCCTCAGAAATACAGTATCAGTCGGGCTATACTCGCAACCTGTAACACTATGCATGCACGTGAACAATAGTCTGTTCACAGTGTTCAGTGTTCCACCAGCAGCCTCCTGGACATTAAACTCGACCAAGACACTCAGACCACCTCGACTTCTTCAAACAGCATGTGACACTTCAATACAGGTGTAATACAGAGCTGGCGTCAAACCCGACCAGCTCAGGATCTGTGAAGGACAGAAATCCCCCCCCGCTTGTTCATACTGACACCCCCCCCACATACTCACAGTCATCATCCCCTTGTTCAGACAGAATGTGATGATACAGAGAGAAAGAGAGAGAGGGAGAGATGGCCATGACCCTCCCCGTCTAGACCAAATCAAACACCAATACACACCAAGTCCCCGCTGGCTGGAAGCCTAAACCTCGCACGTGAACAAATGCAGGCATTGACTGGTTGTTTGGCAATGCGAAGCTCTAATTTGCTGTGTCCACATTTACCCTCTAACTTCAGTTATTTTGGATTCCTTTCTGCATTTGTGCCCCTTTTTTTCCACGAGGCTCTATTAAAAGCCCTTCATATGGAGAAGACATTGGACCTGATGTGTTGCTTTTAAACCATACTTTTTTATATGCAACTTTTATTTCGAATCAACAAATCAATATTTACGTAAGCAGCCGAGGCCTCTGTAACGACTGCAAATAAATCCGTTAATCCAAAGAAATCGGTTTCCCCCATACGTCCCTCTTTAACAATCTACCTGTAAAATTGCCGAAGATCTTTGCTACTCTTTATAAACCGCTTAATGTTTTTAATATTTTTATATATTTCATTTTATTTGCTCATTTCTATATTCTAGCTTTGTTCCTCTTTTCCTGTTGAGACTCATTTCTTTGCTGCCGCAGTGACAGAATTTTCCCACAGGGATCAATAAAGTTTCATCTCATCTTATCTTTTATGAATCTGTGCACAAGGGCAAAACCCTCTGTAACATAAAGACACAATGACTGTGAAGCGGGAACATAGAGGTGACCAGGAGAAGCACTGCAACTTTATGTCCTGTGCTTTATGTGTGTATACAGATTGTCTGCATTACCGCATATGTTTTGAGGGAAAATGTAATGCCACACAGACAATGTTTTTCTTCAAAATATCGAGAGAACATTTATATTGAATATATCTGCAAGCGATTCACTGCCAACAATATTCTTTCAATATTAGTGCTAAAGTAGGCCTTTAAACACCGAGGGTGTTTTGTCGCACGTCAATATATTTTTTCGAACTGTTGTTTTTGTCATGAGTACTTTCACACAGAAAGCGAAGATTACGGGGCAGCAAAGCAATGCAACAAGGTCGATTTTTCTGAGCTTTCACATGGCAAATAAAGGCATCAACCAATCACGTTGTGCGGAAAGGACGTCACGTCACAACAATTATAAAGGGTTCTACAGCATAAAATTCAAGGCACCTAAACCAAAAATGTTCAGACTCTTTAAGTCTTTATCATCACATCTAAAGTGTCACTGTAAATGCCAGGAGACAACAAAGAAATATGACGACGGGGTCGTTTCATTCCAAATATTAAAATATCTTTGGTTTACATGCATGATTGTATCGATGATGAAACACCAGATTATACTGAAAATCAAGCAGTTTTCAAGAAGTATATTCAAATGTAAGCATATTCCTAACCTTGAAAACATAACGGTTCAAATTAAGCATTTTGCAAACTACGAAGACTTCGTATGAACCCCGATTATATGACAGAGGACACAAAAACCACAAAGACAGTGAACTCAAGGACGACGTGTTGAGTAGCATCACCGGATGCAGGATAGTGAGCAGCAAATGTGGTTTGCTTTTGAATGTAGTAGAGTTGGTAGCAAAGCAACAGTGTCGTAGCAGGTTTGGCTCGTCATATTAATCAAATGTGGGAGGCACTCTGTAGCTTTTTACCTACAGGGCACAGCACATAGACTCAAATCTGTCTGTCTATCCAGCCCGCCAGCTATTGCAAATTTGCATCGCTGCTTGTGTGAATAGCTTTCTGTGTCATCTATTCATCATATCCCCAGTGTGAATAAAGGCCTTTGTATTTGAAGTTTTGGCCATCATCTCCATCTGTTATGATCACATTTTACACAACACTTTAATTGCAGATGCAGCCTCCGTAAGAATAGAGTCGAGCAGAACAGCAACATGAGCAGTCAGCAATTACTTAGGTTGTTAGCAAATCCACAGTTTGTTCCTGGATCTGGAATTGAAGGTGAGTCCACCTGAAATGCCCATAATAAGTGTCCATTACATAGAAACAGGACTCATGGGCCCTGTAAGGCTCATTACACATCAGAAAGTAATACGGTCGGATGGTTGAGAAATGGAGAGATTGCTTTTCTCTCACTGAAAGTAGAGGAATAAAAAAATACAAGGTTTGGCACCAGAGGAAAGGCCACGTTGTTACCGAAGCAAACTTTTGATTGTCTGTACGGTGGCCACGTTAGGGCATTCTCGGACTCAGCTCGACATTATCATATTTAGCTCAACCTTTGGACAAAGCAATACTTCAACATCCAGGCGCAAGCACTTCGGCTCAGCTGCATTTTGAGTTGAGTCTAAGCAATGTGACCATGCTGACTGACAACTGCAGTTCACAGTAACATTGTTCTTGTGATTAACACAACTCAGACAAAGTTCCTAGTAAAAAACAAGGATAAAAATACCAGAATTTGTTACATGGAATTTGTTGTTGTCTTTTTTCATCAAATTTTAACATTAATCCAGCTGCCACTCACATGTTTTTAAGAACACAAACCAAAAACACTTTCCTGTAGTGTTTAATGCATTACCATCGAACTACTATTGAATGCTTTAAATCTGGCCAAACAGAAACCTAATTGTTTAAAAACTCAGTAAGTTATTCTTGCATTCAACCATAAATAATCTGCAGAGGTATCCAAAATGTCCTAATTTTTATTGTGCAGGCTAACAAGTTCTCAGCTGACAGTTTATTTCATCTGTGATGAATAGGATTTAGCAAAGGCCATTGAGATTAAAGACTAATCGAGGAGTGCCAACCAAAATGAGTTGGCACGCTAGAAAAGTTTTGAGAAGCGAGTCTCCAGCTGCCTTCTGTTCTCTGCTATTGATCATCTGAGGAGACAGACTGGCAGGATGTAGCGGTGGTGTGCTGGTCCTGGTCCCCAGACTGGCTCTGCAGAAGAATTAATGTCTTTGCTGCTTTATGCACGGACCATCTAATGAGTTCTGGACTGATTCTGGTTTAAGGTACTAAATGTGTTTAAAGCTTCAGCATTTTCCTTTGTTGTGATCTCACCTGGAGTGTGACTGTTCACAATTAAAACTTCAATGCTTCATCTGGGAATTATATAATACTCTCTAAAGACAGTGTGCATGATATATAGCACATTTAGATACATTTATATGACAAATACTAATTGATTAATACAGAATACACTTACAGTAGTGCAAAAGCAATGGATATAATACAATTAATTCAAACACATTTGTATGATATACTTTAATGCATTTTAAATAACGAATAGGTATTTAGGCATTCTTTAGCGTACATGTAAAGTATTTTGTGGTGAAAATAGTTTACAAATGTTTGCATTTGAGCCACTTCAGTTAACACAGATGGAAAAAGTGTTTTAAAATCAAATAATTCAATTTTTTAAAAAGAAGAGCTGTCAGATGTCATTATGAAGCTTTAAAGCAGAAATCCATGGGACCGTGTCCTGCAGGTTTTCATTATGATCTAATATTTGACTATAAACTAAATGCACAGTGTAAATACAGTACAGTATAAATATATTAATAAGAAAAATGTTGAAAGATAGCCTGTATGTTAGCATGTAATTGTACGGTTTCTTTCTTTACACTTAACAGCACTGGTGCTAATGCTACTGTTTTCACCCAGTGATAATAGAACTCGTTACCAAAACTGCGACTGAAATAAGACAATGATAACACATTAACCATGTCACCATCACCTACAAATGTGGTGCGACCAAAGAGGAAAAAAAGCTAAATGACTGTCTTCATAGTATTTTATGGCAAAGCGTGGGATCTGTAAGCAGCTAACTGAATCTGCCGAATTTGGTTATGAGTTTAACTTACATTTGGTTCATTCACATCCAACATAGAGGCATCACAGAGGCTTCGTACCACAGTCTGACTTTTTCTCTGAAACACCATGTCAGCTGGCATATAAAACACCTTTATCTTTAAGATTTCTTAACATGTTGCTGCATGTTTATTACAAGGTGAAAGAGGGTCGGTCAGGTTGGACGTCCCCCGCTGCACATTCATTTGGTGTCCCTCACTTTCATACATCGGACTGGAGCAGAGCTTTAACAGCAACTGCAAAAACATGACCTTAGAGGAACACAACAACAGGCAACACCGGCTGACTCTCCACTCATGGAGTAAACATCATGGGAGTTATCCGTGGAAATATGTGTTGCTTTTTGTGTTAGTACAGTATGTATTTTAACATTCAGCTACTGTGTATAATATCTTTCTGTCTTATAATAGTAGGTCACATTCAAACCAGAAAAGGTATACGCAGGAAGGACTTTCAGTCCCACAAGACAACAGCATGCACCTGAACACAAACTGCTACATCAAGCTTATTTAGAGGAATTGCAGACCTTCACAATATTACACTGCAGGATGTGAGATTCTATGGAATTAACTGCGTATTTATCTTGTCTATCAACAACATTAAAATCCTCGGTAGCTTTTTCAAGGCACCGCAGAAATACACATGTATTCATCCAGTTTGTTGCAGGAACACAACATCTTTCATAGCTATGCGCACACTGATGTGTAGAGCGTCGTGGTTGTGTCATGTCTAAGTCCACATTCCACTGCATCTACACAACCTCCTCCACCCCCGATAATACAAGCAGAGCTGCACTACACCTCCCATACCTTTGTGTACTGAGGTTGGGCTGAAGATGAAAAGAGGGAATTCTATTTTTGATGGTTCGTCAGCGTTACAAAAGGTTGCTGGTTGATTTGCACGTGGATCAACCTGTTTCCTTTTCCCTTTGATCCCCTCTCCATTTGTTCTCACTTAAAACAAGGGTTAATACAGTACAACGTGCCTGAAGCTGTATACAGCAAGACATGAAAAACTGCATATTCTTCCATCAACTCCTTCAGCAAGGGCATTCGGGGGTAGTTGTTGCTTGGTTTTTCATAGTGGTTTTTGTAAAGAGACACTTCTCATCCCGTTGAAATGAGGGATCATCTGTGGGCTTGCATTGTGTATGTTGTGTACTTTGTGTGTCTTTTTCCTGCACACAAAAGATGAATTAGTTGCAGTTAACAAAAGCCAAAACTTGTCAGTGGGGGGAAATGTAACTTCACTAATAGGCTTTGAGTTTGTGTTAGAATGGGCTCACAGCTGCCTGGCTCTCCCACACAAAGTTGATGTTCCAGCGGAACACGTCAAATACAACAATGACTTGAACATTACAGAGGTTTCAAACTGATGTATGTAATTAACACCGACATCCTCTTTGTGCCAAAAAAGATACATGTAGCACCTTAAAAGCCACATGCGGCAACAGAGCCTTTTCATAGAGATCTGTTTTTTACAATCAATCTGCTGCTCTGATCCATCAGCAGATCAAAGTTGGAGTGGATCTCAAATGCATCAAATTTACAAGAGCTAACTCAAACTGTACGTGGTGCAAAAATTAGTCCTAAAATTTGTAAATTAGATTTTTGCACTTCTGCTTCCCTCATTTCGGAGTCATCGTGGTACTTGAATGGGTTTGTGGTTAGATGCCTGAAATAAGTTTCTGTGGTTAACACAAGCTTAAAGAGACTTTCACATATTGTTCAACGACATTAAATAAATACCCCACGCGTGAATATTGAAGCTTTTATGTGCCTTAAAAACGGCGGTTGCTAACAAGTGGCTAAATGAGACAACAGAGGTTGTTGAGTCATTAAACGTCATCACGCCAAACACAGAAACTTATGAATTTCTGAAAGGCTTTTGTAGAAGAGGTGCACAAAACCAAATTACAAGTTGAAGTCATGCAACCATGGTGCAGTCCATTTATAACCTTTTAATTTTTGGCGATTGTTAACATTTATTTTGCACTGCTGCACAAAATGTGTTTGCATCACAGACTTTAGATTTTCACAGACCTTATTTTCTTCAGTAATCCAAAATCCAACAGGAAAACCTTTTGGCTTTTTTTTGACGGAACCAGGGTGATGCTAACTTCCGGGTTGGCCTACAAAAAAACGTCGTCCCTGCAGCACTCTATAGGCAGCAAACCCAAGAGCAAGACGGTCATATTTTCTTGACTTTGGGTTTGAATTTGCTTCAGGAGCAGCACTTCATTTTTTCTTACCCGTCACAATATTTCAAAAGTGCTAACCTGAATCTCAATAGGCTTCCTAACCCTACCTTAAAGCATGCTTGATTTCAATAAATATATTTAAGTTCTCCAGAAATAATTGGAATAATTTGACAATTATTTCCTAGTAGGGCTGTTTCACAGCAGAAATTCTGACTTCTCATAGCAGGCATCAACGATTCTGTTTTTTTGTGTACCAGTGAGCCATGACAGTTTGATGGTGAAACTGACGCAGCTGATGTCAAAATGCCATCCTACTGTTAAGAGATATAAGCAGGGAAATGGCTCCTCAGTTAGTATATATACACAGAGACTTTGTTTTGAACCTCAGCACCTTTGGAGCCTCTACTTCAGTCCTCCAACACCAGACTTATGTTGGCACAGATGACGATTATCATTCTGGCCGATAAAACTGACCCACATTTGTCAGCTGCCAGTGTATCATTTGCTGTGCGAACTGCACCACCCGGTGATGAACGGACCTGCCCGCTCCACTCAGTATGATGTTGGCTGGCTCGCTGTCCAGCACCGGGACGCCTGACAAGAATAGTCAGAGCTAAACAGCTCTGCAAATGTCCACCATTTGGTAATGTTGTATTCAAATATTCAACACGGGAAACACAAGATCTAAAATGGTCATTGGAGTAAAGGTTAAGCAATAAATATGAAGTACAAGCAATTAAATATGGGCAGGTATCAAAGGTGGGAAGTAAAATACTCACGTACTGTTCTTTAGTGTAGAGGTATCGATACTTTACTTGAGTATTTCCATGTTATGCTTTTACTTTAATTTCATTAATTTGCAGATTAAGCCTTTATATTCAACTTTACATTCAAAAACTAATTCAGCTGAATGACAAAATGTATTGGTTTAGAAATGCTCTCAATTTGTAGAGAAGCATGTCATCCTTGAGTTTATCTGAAATCATGAATGGTTTTTCTAGAATTGGAAATATGAGCATTTTTCAAATGATAAAGTAAGTGGAGCTTAAGTTAACTTAAGTTAAGGCCACTAAAAAACACACATATTTTTCAAAAAACTACCGTCCTTATGAAGGGTACCACACTACATAGTGTTGAGAAAGGCTCTGTTCCAAGACTGGATTTTTCATAGATTATCATAGATACAAATGTCAGTGGGATCTTGAATGAGGTTTTCTTACTTCTGGAACAGAACCTGGACGTTTCAGTTTCACGTTGGCTCTCTATAACGTATTGAAGTGCCAGGTTTCGGCAGCAAAGCTGTGAAGCCTTACCAAAGAGTTTGATCTAAAACCAAAAAATAATGCAGTAAAAATATTTTCCCAAAACAGGTTTGAGGAGAGAACTAAGGGAATTACTGTGAAAGCCCATCAAACTTACTCATCCTACTAATACACTGAAGCTGATCTGCCCATTGGATGAAGTGGATTCCCCGTAGGTAACCTTTTCTGCAGCGTGTCTAAGTCCCTGTTATTTCTTGCCCCAAATACAACAATAACAGCATTCGTTTGCTGTTTTAAAAGAACAGAAATACCAGAGAGGGCAAACTGGTGTATAGTGACAGTGGATGATCTGCGGATCACCTGCGGGTGGTTGCGTCCACATGTACTGTTTGGTTTTTTCCCTCATCTTTTGGCTCTAGGACCTCCATGTGCGTGACATGGAAAAAACCAAAGCTCCTAAAATAACAACCGCCACAGAGCCAAAGATGACTGGAGACAAATTTCCACTCTTTTCTGTATGATGCAGGTGGATGTCTTCATTCGTATCACCATTTAACCAAGGAAACGGATTAAAACACTCGGATCAGCAACGCTTATACAAGATGATCAAACAGTTGATAATGATTCTTAAACCGGGTCATATTTCAGCTTCACCCAAATCACACTTTGAAATGCAACATTTTTGCTTTGATTCACTGGTGGTTTTAGAAATCCACTGTGGCACACCATTTAAAACTTGGGTTAATCCAACGTTTATGGCAACAACGACGGAGAACAGATGAAAACCTATCAAATCATTTTCAGCTTCACACATACGGGTGAGTCTTAGTTGCAAAAAAGCAGTGGTTTGACTGTGCAGCTGATAATCTGACTTCGTCTACCCATACAGTATCTGTAAACAGGTAAATGCACTGCTGCACTTTTCCTCGCGCTCACAAACCACTCCAAATGCTATAAAATGCTCCAAATATCTTACATAAACATTGAGATTTGACAGTACCCTGATGTTTGCTCAGTTTGACACATGAGTATGGTCTTGTTTTATTGCACATTCACAAATGCAGCCAAAAATCTTTGACACTTCCCACCGCAAGGTAGCAGATATGCAGTCCAATAACTGCACTGAATGTAAGATGGTGATGTTAAAGCCTGAAGAATAGCTAAATGTTTAATGAAGTCCGAATTAATGAAGTCCTAAACAAAAATGTGTCAATACCCTGAGAAATATATTGATCCAAAAGAACACTAGGAAATACTGGGAAAACACAAAGTGCGAGAAAAGCAGGTCAAAGATGATGATGGTGAATTAGACTACTGTTCTAAACTTAGATTACTGGTACAGCGCTTTGGGAACCGTTTCGGTTGAAAAGCGCTATATAAGAAAGAGTCCATTTACCATTTAGCTCAGATTTGGATTTTCAGCTGCTGTACAGGTGAAACGTTGCACAAATCCTCGCCCAGCAGTCCCCGCATGTGTGCGTGGTTTGGTACGAGAACAATTGCTTTTCCGAAACGGTAGTCATAGTCAAATAAATGCTCATGTGAAATTACTCTCTAGAGCCGACGCTTGTCACATCCAAGTGCTCCGCGTGTCGCCGGAATCTCCTGGTGTGCAGTGAGTGGTCCTGGAGTTGCACACGGTGCCCCCCCATCAGCCCCGGAATCAGCATGACAAGCTGTTAATCACGTCCGCTCATTTATCTGTCAGAGTGCGCCCAAGTGTCACGCTGGGAGGACGGACGATTCCCCACAACACAATCGCACAGCCGCCTCCAGCTGTCTGGCTGAGCGTTCACAGTTTGGCCCTTCTGACTCACACACTTCAACGGAGGGCGATGTCACTCCGACGACTTCAACAGAGGCGGTTCAGGTCCAACACCTGACTGACGCTGAGCAACACTTCTCCTTTCATTGATTGAGTTTATTTGGCGGCTTCAGCATTGTAGCATTGTATTTTTTACGGACGTGCACGACAGCTTTGAGGGAAACAACTGTGTATCCGCAACAGAATCCAACGCACTGTGCTTTTAAGCAACAACAAAAAAAGAGAGATAACAGTAAACAAACACAGTATTGATGACATCACACTGTGAGGACCTGCAGGTTTGGCTGAACCCTCAAGATTAACGTAAAACTAATCATTGGTCTTATCTTCATCCTATATGCACTCTTTTTAATCTAGATTTTCTGATGTCCACCCTTTATCTTTATCCTAAATCTAAGATTTAAGGACAAAATTCAACTGATTACATTTGGGTTCATTCCTTTATATTAATTAATTTAGGGCTATATCAGATTATATTATATTAGAGTTAGGCCTATATTACAGCTTGATTAAGTAACCATCTAATCCCTGTTAGAGAAATGTTTGATTTGAATTACATTTGGATTACGATAGAATTATTTTGATTAGATTAGATAAATTACATTAGGATAAGGATGAAATTATCTTGGATTACAAGACTGACTACATTCAGGTTCAATTATATAAAGGTAGATAACATCAGTTTAAATTGATTAGATTAAATTAAATCACATTAGATTAGAGTTATAACATGTAACATTAAGGATATAGCTAAATTTATTACGACTTAAACTATCATGTTGGATTTTAGAGTTATGCGGACAAATGGTGAATTACTTCAATTAAATTTTAGCAAGAAAACTGACCAAATAAAAAATGACATTAAAAAGACAAAGGCAAACAAATAAAAAGCAATGTCAATAGCATGTCTCACACGCATGACATGCTGCTGAGGATGATCCTCAAATCAATTAAAATGATCAACCTAAAACAACCTTCAGCAACGATTTAAAATCAAGTTTAAATCTAAACTAGCACATTGGAAAAGTGCTGATTTGGCACATATCTTCACCTACTATTTTTTTAAATTGGTGAAGCAATTTGGTTCTTTTAACTACATAAATATATAACAGCCACACACACAAGTGAGAATAAAAACAAAAAGCCGAACACACAATGCTTTCATTGCTGTCATCTAGAAATAGCAACTGTAAAAAATTGCATGTCATGCTTAAATAACACATTCAAACATTTTGTTTTCTGTGACATGTAAATAAGTTTGAACTGTCAGAACAATCATAATGCCTAAGATGCTTTGGGAAAGTGATTCACAAAATGCTCAAATGTCCCCCTCAAACACTGTGAGTCATTACGCATAAATAAAACCTTGATCCAAAATCATAATTGTAAACATGCGTACAACTCAGCACAAGTCAGTGCTTATCAGCTGAGGCGACAGGTAGCCCAGGGTAAAACTACCATAGCACTACATCTGCACACATGATGGTTACTGTTAGGCCTGAGTGGGGGTTATTTCTGTATACTGCAGCCTACATGTGAGTTGCATTAATGTTCTGTGAAAAGCTCCAAACATCCAAAATACACTCAGTAGCATTCAGTGTTGTCAGAAGACAAACACTAAACCAAACATGGGTATTGTAAAATGATGATGTAAAATTTCTCCTTTTAAAGCTTTTTTGGATAGTTGGATGTTTTCATACTATCATGCTAATTAATGTACAGTAAAATAAATGTGAAAACAAATTATCCTGTATTTACAGCAAGTTATGCTTCATGTCGAAACACCCATTACACTGAGGACTTTATAATTTATAATCATTTTGCTTTTTTTTTTTTTTAAATTATCATTGATTATTTTGCATTTAAAAGCTATTGCTACAAGTTTTGGATGTTGCCGTTTCCCACGCCACATGAACACACCACAGTCAGACAGTAATGGAGGGAGATGTACGATACCTATCGGAGTACCATTAGAGGTGTTCAGTACATGTAGCAACTAATCTTTAACACTGAATCATCAAACTGAACTGACCATACTGAATCACCATCGTCACTGACCAAATAGGAAGCTTTTAGCAGTGCATGGAATCCGATTTGTGTCAAAATCAAACAAAACTTAAATATCACACAAGGCAGAAGTTACATTTCAAGTGCCGTACAGGAACTTTAAGGGTTTCTGTCCACTGAAATGCTAGAAGGCTTTTAATTTGAAACTGATACAGAGACGTGTTGCCTAACAGCGTGATGCAGGGCAAACGGGAGCGGATCAAAATGAGGCTTTGTACTAAAACATGACCAATTATACTCATCAAACAGAGGGGAATTAGAAAAAAAAAGGCCTGCCTCTATTACAAGCCTGCTTCAGACAAAGGCCTGGTACCTTCTGCAGTTCAGGTAAATAAAGGCCCCGGCCACGATCTGAGGAAATACGGAATCTCTTTTTGATTATATTTCCCTCTGTTTCATTTTCACTGACCAGGTTTTTACCCTCAGTGTCGGTTATGCGTTTTGCGCTGCCTGACTCTTTGTTTAGCAGTTCTGACACAAACCTGGTTTTTTTTTTTCCCCAGAGGTGCTGCATCCCAATTGGCTAATGTGTTTCTGACATTCAAAAATATTCGTCAAACAGTTGGTTCGAACTTAAGTCCCGCCTCTCACAATGTAGACGGCCAATTAGAGTTCAGGATATAATCACTCCCAGGTCTCACCCGTGAAAATAATGAACTGAACTAATTCTGTAAATTACCATAAAAATAAAAAGTTTGGGCTTTCAATTTCAGATTTTTTGCTTGTGTTTTAGTGAAGGGTGACTGAAAAATGCACCACAGAATAACACCACCATAACAGTGCAGACAGGCAACATAATAAGCAAAATACATTCTCAGAGCATTTACTCAGGGTTTGTACAGCTTTTTTAAAAGTAAAATTCAAGCACTTTGAGAGACTTCCTTCATCACATCTAAACTGTTGCCAGGAGACAGCAAACAAATATGGCGACAGGATCGTTTAATTTGAAATCAGGTTTTGTGTAGATGAAACACCAGATTATATTGAAAATCAAGCATTTTTCAAGGAGTATATTTGAATTCAAGGATATTCCTAACCTTGAATACATGACGATTAAATTTAATCATTTTTCAAACTTTCAAGACTTTGTATAAACCCCGTTTACTAATGTACAAAGCTACATTTAACAAACAGGTTTTCTCTGCAGTGCTGCCTCAGTAGCCTGTTATCTCAGAAGTGTCCCGTCACACCACATTGGATTCTCTGTGCAGGCGTTTGTTCTGGCCAAATACCAATTGATTTCTGGAACGACGAGTGGCCGGTGTCCAGATGGTTATATCATCATTCATTGTTTCAGACCCGTCCAGATTAATTTGATCACAACAGGATAAAAAAGGTCAATCAGGCTGTAATGTAGCTGTAATGTTGTGTATGACATGATGTTTCAACCCCACACAAATAGACAGGGAGGAGGGAACGCTGCAGTGACAGGAGGCAGATGTCCGGCAGTGAGAAGTTTCATCAATCAGCAAGCAGTGTTCTCTGACAGCAACTCAAAACTCACAGATTCCCTTAAAACTGACATGTGTTGCACAACAATGTGGAGAGCTGATTAATCTGGGCAGAAAAGCACCAACGTGATAATGGAAAAATAGTCCAATTTGTGAGAAAGAGGACATATAGCTCAGGCTTAATCTACCGTGTTTCAGTCATCCTTTTTAATACAATCGTCTAATTGCTTTTGAATATCAGCAATATTTCAAAGAAGTATGCCAAGCGATCAATAAAGTGGATCTCAAAGGTTTCTCAGCATAATTAGAACCCCCGAGCAGATTCACTTGTAAAAGAGTTTTTGGTTCAGCTGGCATTCACTTCCAATTACTGAATAACCAAACTATCCAGAAATACATGAGGCTCAGCAACTGTTATGGTTTCATCCATAGCTCTTTTAGGACTTCTCGTCCGTGTTGCCTTGACGTCTCACTGAAACAACAGTTGCAGCGTCTGTATCTCCTTCATAATGTGAAGTATTTCCAAGTGAAATGCAATATGTGAGCGGAGTGTGGTCACAAATGGAATTAGATCTCACGTAAGTGTGCGTGGCTTAGCAAAAGATTTAAGAGCACAACCCGCTCTTTTGAAAATGTAAACAAATTGCTGATTGATAGCCAAACACACCTCCGACCCATGAAATCTCTCTGCCATCCGCTACAACCCTCAAACTAACAGTCAAAAGCAGCGGATTGATTGGCTCAGCTATTCGCCCCACATCATCTTTCATTGGATAAATTTGCCGTATGTGTAGCCCCCTGAGCTCAGGAGGAGTCATCAAAAACACTACTGTTTTACAAGGAAAGAAGGAAGAGTGGGATTTTGATATAAAAATGTCAGATGTTATTTTGGGACATGTGTTTTTGTTAGAAGGTAATATTAAGCGATACCTGAACATTTAAACAGATGCGATGCATTGTTGTCATTTCACTGTGTATTTGAAGATTAAGCATGAGAGTTAAATCTTGAATATTTAAAATACATTGAGAAAACAATCCCAACTCAAGGTCCACAAGCTAGCTTTTCCAGCCCTTTCAAGGGAGTCTATATCAGTGGATGCAGCTACAGATGGATGTGTTGATATGTTACATCACCAGCTGAGGATTTTTGTAGTGACTTATGTATTTTATGGCTGCATACAATGAATAACCCATCATGGCCATGACTGTAATGCAGCACAGACTACAATGTCTTTTCTGTAGCGTTTCAACAACATGAATTAGTGTTTTTTGTATCTTTTTATATAGTCAATTGATATGTGAAGCTCATTGATTAAAGAATAAGATTTTGCAATTATTTGCTCCATTTAGGGCCCGAGCAGGAAGCCCTGCGAGGACCCTATTGAAACTGAAGGAATTGTTATTATTATTCTTAGTCCAAAAGAAATGCATTTTTGGGGGCTTTATCGTGCTCAAAAAGTCATGAGACTTTGCACGTGCATCAGAAGTGGTGAAAAATTTCATATTTTATGGGTCTATAGCATGGGTGTGGCAAAATGGCTCCATAGCGCCCCCTACAAACGTTTGACGAACAAGAACCCTGCGGCTTGTTTCACGTACACGCACCAGACTTTGTAGGCTTATGTATCATGTCCAGACTTACAAAAAACAAAAAAGTGTGTGGCGCTTCTGCCGTAAAACCTGTGGAGGCCTGGGGAACCTCACGCTAAGCAAACAAGAGATATGGCAACCATTTGTCCCAGTCCTTCCCCGTCTCAGATTCAAACAGTTTGGCCAAGGTAAAATGTTTGTTACCTGTGGGGTGTGTCTCTTACTCTGACCGGGACCTGAACTGCCAACCCTCGCTGGAAGGTTCCACTGGTATAAATAGATGGGGGTTCCCGGGGGAAGAGACGAAGTGGGACGTGGTGACAGGGGTGTTTTTCTGCTGGGAGAAATGGCTGCAGAAAAGCCCTTTTTTTTAAGGAGAGGTAGTTTAAAATAAACTTAGAGATAGTTTTAAGTAATATTATAGTAAATGGGAAGGTGTCTATCCTTGTAGGGTTTGAGTAACAGATCATTGATTGTCTCTGGGAGTGGGTGAGTCCACCTTGATATAAGGGAGAAGGCTGGAGTTCCAGGGGAGTCAGTGATGGGGAAAAGAGGAGAGAGGTTGCAGTTCCTATTTGGGCTCCGTTAGTGACCGAGCCAAAAAGGGCCAGGCCTCTGGTACCTTATGTCATCCATTGTTGGTGGGTTTTTGTGTGTTTGTTTTGCCAATCATTAATATATATCTGCCGGGACCTTCCATGATGAACTAAATAAATGCACATGGTGGGTAAATCTTGCCTGAGACCCCTTCTTCCAGTTGCCGGGCTGATCGGCCAACCTTCACACAGCATGAAGTACAGTGTGGTTATTTTAAACCACTTCTTAATTGAATTTACAGAACAACAACTGTATCGTGAAATATACTGTTACTGTGATATAAAATTGCATATAGCGTGATGGAAGATTTGGGCCCACCCCCACCCAAATCATGTTTTTTAATGGTGAGAACTGACACAACATTAAAAATGTACAGAGCTGGGCTTTTACAGGTTCAAACAATGAGGTCGAGTCCTATCCAGCTCAGTGGCTTGATGTGTAGGCTTCCCTCTCTGCCACTAAGAGTTAGTGAGGTCAGCTCCTAGTTCCATCACTGTTTGGCACTCAACCTGATAAAACCTCCCAGGGAGTAAACTAGTCCAGTCAACTAAGACCAAAGCTGGGTACGTACGTACGCATTCTACAGGACAAAATAGCCTGGAAATGTTTCGCATCACCTAATTCTCAAGACATTCGCCTAAAGATTTCGTCAAAGCTTGTGCCACAATGTACCACCTTCGTGCGTAAAACACTAAACGAATGTTTCTGTTAGGAAATGTTCAGCTCTCACAACTGCTCTGAATACAAATACTCGTTTGACAGCACAGCACAACAGGGAACAAAATGTGTAGAAAATAGTGCTGCAAATTGCCCTCGCTGTCACGTCAGGTTGACATTAATGAGCACGTCTGAATGAATAGAAAACAGGCTCCATTCTGATCGAAGCTGTAGCCACGTCACCAACAACCGCCGCGGCCCAGAGCGAGACTAACATCCACAGATGCATCTCAATTGAGTCACTGATGCAGCCCTAACCCATTTCCAAATGAGCGTCTGGCAAGACCCTCCTTGTCGAGGCAGATAGGATGACTGCACTGAGTCCTGTGGACAAATGGTGAAGGCGTTGATCTGCGAACAGAATGAAAATGACCAAGAGAGACAGAGGGAGATACCGAGAGAGACAGAGATGGAAGGAGGCTGGCTTATGCAGCTCCCACACACTTAGCGTCTCCATGTTGTCGTGGTTATTTTGTTTGTTTTTGCAAGGATGATTCTGCGATGAATCACCATGTGACCTACATCTGAGCACCCAGGCTTAGAGAAAATAAAATAGATATCATTACTTGGCTGCTACCATCCGCTTGTTCCAAAGTACAATCATTGAATAGCCCACCGCTCTTTCAGGGAGGTTCTTAGTTAACTGTTGAGTTACGGACGTGATTGTTTGTGCGGCTGCTGGATGATAGGTTTGTCTGTTTGTGAATGTGTGTATGCAAATATGTGTGTTTTTGGCTAATCACAGTCCTCAGTGAGTTTGAAGGCTGCAGTAGAAATAATTCATGGAATTTGATTCACCTCTACATGTCAAAGTGTATTCAAGCTGGCAGCTTCTTTTAATTTCAGAAATGAAAAAAATCTCTTTTCCTTTCCCAGATCCTGCACAGAAATAACTATTACTTTGTGTAACTTTTCTCCTTTTAATTTGATGTTATGTTGGCCTTCTCTTAAACTCTCAAATCACCAGAGCTTTCCAGCTTTAAATCAAACTCACATGAAGCCCAAGAGCAAAATGTATGAAGCGCATTTTCAGCTGATTCAAAAGCAGGTCAAGGAGAGAAAAAGTCACTTGCAGACTAACTTGACCCAAAAATATCATAGCACTTGACCCACTGGTCCTAACAGGAAATCAGAAAACGTACATTGAACTGCTGCGAGAGGCACGCTAAGCCTCAGCCTCAGTATCTGAGGTGCACGTTCTTATTTCAGGACCAATGAATTATCATAATGAGCCGCCCACGGATGTTGATGTGTGTGTATGACAAACAGGCTGTTGCAAGCTTCCCTGACGCACTGTGTACATAAAGTACATACACTGCATGTCTTCATGCGAGTCCACTTTTCTGCTGACTGGATGACTCGGTGCAATGTGCATTCCTAGAAAGGCGTTTTCGTGCTCAACAAGGGGGAGGAGGCTGCACTCAGCAGAAGACCTGAGATCCAACAACAATTTGCACACAAATATACATAAAGGCAGAAAAAGGCCATTTCAAAGGGCGGTCAGGCAATAAGCTGGAAAGACCAAGTTGTTTTTAGAGCTACTACATTTGAAACCGGAGCGAGAAGCTGGTAGCCATTGACGTGGTTCGGAACCCCTCCGGATGGGCCAGATGTCCGTCGGGATCCTCGGCTCACCCATATCTATTTGTTTCTTATAATCTTCTAAAACACTATTAAAATCAACTGAGTCCTATAATTTTCTAGACACTATTAAAAAATCAACTGAGTCCAAAAGAGTTCAAAATGAATGGAGTTTACTGTCAATTCAATAAAACAGCAACACCAGAGTTCCTTTCCGGAAAGCAACTGAACTCGTACAATCATACACACACTTTTATACCCTTGATGCCCCCTCCTTTCCAAGTCAGAGTCGGAGACCTCCTTGAGAAAAGGGTTACCTCATACACCATTATTGCTGTGATTCCCACACACCTGCCTGTGCCCCCACCCTACCTGTTTCTGAACTGACCTTCAACTAGAGGAATAAGAATGTGCTACCCCACTCCAAATTCCTTGTTCAGTCTTTATCTAGCTGTTCCCAGGTTTTGTCTGTGTCTTCCCACAACCTGTCTATCTGACTCTCTCTCTCTGTGCTTGGTGTGGCTCTGCAATCTTAACTGTGTGTCTGTGTGACTGACCTTGACTCTGTGTGCCTGTGTGTCTAACTTTCTCTCTGTAAGCCTGTGTGTCGTCCCAGTGCAGTAGGTCACAATTTCACAATTCAATGGTGTCTCAATTGATTTGACAATACTTTAAATGCTAGATACTTTAAATTATATATATATCAAAAAATATCCCACAGCCCATCTGAAAGTAGTTCCTGTGCTCATACTGTACTCATTCAGTGTCCCTAGCACCCCCTACCTGCATGGTAACCCCCATACAGTCTCTGCTTCGCATCCATGTCCATATTTCACAGAGACATGTGCGATCTATCGACAAATCAGCAAAGAAATCTGCAAATTAAATTTGATTTACAGTAATAAAACAATTTTCAGTAGACAAAACAAAGACAACATTCTCTAAAAGAAAAATAAATGGCAGAAAGGTAAAAAAAATTATATATTAAGAATAGGGCAGAGTGAAACAGTTTAAATGTATAGGATTGTGGTTTGTTGAAAGAGTTACATGGGCTGTACATATTAGGAAAATAACTGACAAGTGTAAGAAAGTATTAAATGTAATGAGATGTCTGGTAGGGAGTGAATGGGGGACAGATATGTAGCCCGTGGAAGGTGCTGCCACACAGGACACAATACAACTGGGGTCTTTTAGTAGCTTTATTTAGTTGCTCCAAACTAGCAACCAAAATCATAAAAGAATACCAACAAAATACGGCAGTGGGCTTTGGACAAAAAAAATACAAAACAAAACCAAATAAACAAATTCATCCACCATTACCCACCAACTTCTTATATGACAGTACAAATTATATTTTATGGGACACTTACATTCTAATTGGTCACTAAGTGTATGTGAGACATTCTGGAGTCTGCAAATTCAACACACGTGTCGCGTACCTTGAAACAGATTTTGCGTTCATGAAACTCTGTACAATTTATCAAATCTATCACCACCGTGTAACTTTATGTATGCCAATTTTACCTTACCATGTACTTTGAAAGGGCTGACTTCCAATCTTGTTGATTAATTTCCACTACGGAGCGACCACACCGTCACGCTGCAGAGACTCCAGCATGCCCGCACACCACCAGGAAGAAGGACCCAAAATGCACCCGGAGCAACAGCACCAATACTCCGCTCTAGTGCCCCCTTGTGACCAACATCAGCGATAAACAGGATTGTGATTTCTCACAATCTGCTTCACATAGTGCTGAACTATTTCACTAAACAAAAGAACACAGCATCTGAACAACTCTCAGGGCTACAGTAACCCCAAGTGGAAAACTACTAATTGTGTCTAAATAGGATTTACCACCCGGCTACATAGAACAGCATTTTAAAATATTTATATTATATTAATGAGATCAGTATTGTAGTGTTTGGATCTGCAGCAAATACATCTCTCAACAAGCTAGACAATATTCAATATCAGTCTTTGAGGTTATGTTCAGGTGCCATTAGAACAACCCCAAAATCAGCATTGACAGGGCAGTTACAGTTAGTGGCACAACTTGTCGCATATGTCATCACTTTATGCAGGTCGGGAGCGGTGCCTGTTAGTGCAACATGGGTCACAGACCATTTTAAGTAGAATACTACTGACAATCAATAACATTATATACCACAGCGCCCAGCCTTTCACTCACTACTGGAAAAACATAGCAGAGCGCTACAGAGCTAACACTAACTTTGTAAGCTGGCTGAGACTGAAAATAGAGTACTTTTCAGCATGAGTATGTTCAGTTTATGGTCGGAGGGAACAACAAGACAAAATGTGTTAAGAAGAAGGAGCAGACAGAGGCGGTGACCACTTTGGGTTTAGCTAACATTACAAAGCTAATAGCTCTCTCAATAAGCATGAGGTGACGTGGTTGATTCGTGATATCCTTGCCATCATACAAAGTATGGTCAAATAAAACAATATCACAAAAAGATTGGTTCCAGTAATAGCAGCATTAAAGTAAAAAATGGACTTGAGGTCCATGTTGTCCAGAGATCAGCTAAACTCCCTCTCGTTGTGCTATACGGCTACTATTACATGTAGCTATGATCACAAAATAAACAGTGCCAGCAATAGTGTACGGTATAAAATATTAAGTGTTATAGTAAAAGAAAAAGTATGGCCAGTGGTATATATATTTACTGTACATATAATAACGTCATGGAGAGAGAGTGGACCAACTCAGTTAAAGAGTAACTGCCCGTACGCTGTAAGAAGTAAAGTGAACGATCATTTCATTGGTTGACACTGCATTCTATTGGCTGGGGAATTTTGATAGGGTTGTTACACAAAAA